>JAJHSJ010002033.1:0-45272 GCA_021015155.1 Magnolia officinalis | reverse complement strand
CCAAGCAAAAGGGAGGGATTGCAAAACTCACCAAAAGCAAAGATTTGAAATCCCTTGGATTTGGAATACCCTCTAATCCATTCTGCGTAACAACCATCGAATACCCTCAAATCCCCTCAAATTTGTGGTGCCAAATGACCCTTTAGAAAATGACAAAAATGCCCATATGGAATAAATATTTAAATCTTCCTCCATATGAAACATAAGTGGAAAAAAATAGTAATTTTAATTAGAGTTTTTTGAACTATAGAGAGGTTTTGGGAGAGTAGTTTCATCATTTTCTAAAAATATGAAAATAAAGTAAAATAATCATAACCACTATGAAAAATAGATATTTAAAATAACCATAGATTAACAATGCAATTATCGGTATTTACAAATACCCAATAATTTCGATAGTTATTTGAAAAACCCTAAAGAAATTAACAACTTCTAAGCTGCCTATTTGCATTCCAACGTGGCGGTCCATCTGATGATCAGCACAAGTTCGATTTTTGCCCAAAATCATCTGCAAGGTGGGGACCCATATGATGGAATTTTTGCCCAAAATCATCTGCAAGGTGGGACCCATATGATGGATGGGCTTGGAGGTTGCACCCAGGTGCTACATCAACGCATGCGGCTGCATGTAAACTACCTTACACGTGTACCAGGCCAGCAAACCTAGCCAATTCATAAAAGAGGTTTCAATTCTAACCAGTTGGACACAAGTTAGCAAAATTCAGCCACATGAAAGGTTGAATGGATTGGATGCTGCACGCACATGAAAGATTGGAAGTTATCCGCTAGCTGGACCGTAAGTAACATGTGGTCCAAACGGTTGGACCTGATACCTCATATATAAAAATAGAGATACATAGATTTTAGATATCCACTCACAACACCAAAAATCAGTTTCCGTTTTTTATAGAGATTAATACATACATCAAGAAACAAAGCAGCTAAATAAAGCCACTGTCAGTCTAATACTCTTATCAAAGCACACATCAAACAAACACATCCATATATATATATATTTACAGAGCTAATGTACCATATGAAGCTAAGCCCAACATGGTTGGATGGGACCCACCTTTGGCTTGGACACACCATGGGATGGAATACTACCCAAAATCTCCCCCCATCAAATGATCCTAGCCATCTGATGAAAACAGACTTTAAAGCCAAAGGTCCTCATTCAACACTAACCAAATTGGATGATTAGGATAACTTAAGTTGATACGTCTCTTCCACCGTGTGGCCCGCAGTATGAACGGTTTGCGTCGCCAGGAGGGAGCATTTTAATTTACAATGCCAACACTCATACAACTAAAACATTATAAAAGAAAATGGATTGGGATCTCAACCCAACCTCAGATTGAGACTGACAACAGCTCGGCCTCCTTACTCTTCTGCTTGATCTGAATCAGCTCGTCGTAGATGCACCATGGGAAACTGATGAAGTGGTCTCGTTTCAGCCCTTCATTGTATGTGCCAAAGTAGTCAGGATGATACGTTACATGGTACCATGCAGATGCCTTTGCGTATGCTTCATTGTCTGTGGGTGGGTCCGCCTCGCTGCCCTTTTCATAGAACCACCCCCTCACTTCCTTCTTCAAGCACCGCACAGCAAGGCTTATCACCTTGACATTGTCTTCCTTTTTGTTCATGAAGGATTTTTCCAGCTTCGTGATACTGCCACTGATGATCTCCGCCTCTGTCGTAATCCCGTAATGCTCCATAAGATTACCGAGCTTGAAGTCGTACTGTTCCTTGTACCAGCACGCCTCGTCGAGGTAGTCCTCGAAGCCATCGACTTCCATGTCAGGGTCATATGACTGCTGGGCGACCTCCCTAGTGAAGGATTTGATTTGACTAGATTGCGAGGCGATGTCCTTTATTGCCCGGAAGAGCTTCCCAAGCACTCCGGTTGATTCATAGGTGCGCTTGTTGGGCTTCTCCATGAAGTCGGGGTATTCCTTGACACGGAGATAGGGCGGGATTTCAGCCAGGATGCCGGTCTTGGAGAAATCGATGGCAATCGAGAAAAGCTTCGCGAGCTTGATGCACGCCTTGCTGTTGGCCTTGAGCGGCTCCTTGTCGGCAAATACGGTGTGGGTGTTCGCAATGACACGGAAGTTGTCATTGACCATGTAGTCTGTGAAGTACTCCTCGACCTCCTGCATGGGGAGAGCAAATGCCATTCATGGACAGTAAAAACATAATTAAAGGGTCCAGATTCAATATGCAAACTTCCATTAATCAGAGGTCATGATTTTCTAACTGATCTGATTTTTTGGGGATATGACAAATCTATGGTCAATCTGATTACTTGGGTAATTTGGATTTTAGTGCCTGTTTGGATAGTTGTAATTGACTGTATTGTAATGTAAAAGCGCCATTATTAAGATTTTACAGTGATTGTTTAAACATGTAAATTGGCACGTAATTCAATGGTCAAATGTAGATAAAAGATAGGTAAAGGAATTTGTATTTTGTAATTATTACAAAGTTACAATACCTTGCAATAGAAATCGCTTATCCAAACATCGGATTAATTGTATTTTTTCAATTGATTTGACATCTCAGTAATATAAAAGTATCATCATTGCACTTTCACCAGGCCTATCCCAAAATAAGAATTCTTGATATTGTTGACTAAGAGACAGGTATTGTAATTTGTAATCATTGCACTTTTAAAATTCATTGCGACTATGACACATGTACGGTAGGGGAGCTACCTCAGCACTTAATTGAGGTATGGTGCCCAGCCCCCCATCTCTCGTGTCAGGACCAAGGACCGAAGTTTTAGGATATTTCGTTTTCTAAAGTGGATCAAATGTGCTACATCGTTTTCTCTGCCTAGATGCTCTGTGACCCACCTAACATTATCCAGATGGGAATTTGGAGCAGGAAAGCACCTAATTTCTGGAGGAAAGTGATGGCAAAATGGCGGGCATTGATAGTATGTCTATTTATTGTAACCCCACGCCACCGATAGCAATGTGATTAAGTCTCACAGCCAGACCATAATATCATTTCTGTGTATATAGTTCTTTTCTTCTTCTTCTTCTTCTTTTTTTTTTTTTTTTTTTTTTTTTGTTTTGGTTTTTTTTTTTACCACAATTACAGTGCACATACAATATAAAAAAATGCAACATTCATTGAGTTTCTCCCAAATGATATAAACATTTGTAGTAATTTTTGAATTTAGGTGTGTTGGATGTCCAAGTGAATGGAATTGTGAACATTCAGTTAATTAAAGGATGCGGGAACTATTAATTACCATTCCCATTATTCTTAATGAAGAAGTTACCCTTCAAATTACAGTAACATAACTTCATTTTGGAGCCCGTAACCTTGATACATAACAGCAGTTCAATTCATTAGCATATCCAAATGCACCATTAATCCACAGAGAGCAGTTCAATCACAACAACTAACAAATTGGCACAAGTCCGTATGATTTTAACAAGAGAAACTCATAAAAAATGATTTTTAAAAAACAGCTCAGATGACATTGCCAACTCAATGAAAAATGAGCATCAAAACATGAATGGGAATAGAAATGAATTGCATATTTGTTAGGAAAGATTGCAGTATGGAAGACTTGTACCTCAATTTCAACATCATGATCCAGCAAAACAGGGCGGTTTGGCAATGTATTCCATTGTGGGATTTGATGAGGAGGAATAAGTTCGTCGGCCCAGCTTACAAAGTATACGTCTCCATCCAAATCGCTTCCCGAGCATTCGTTTGGGTGCGGTTAAAATAAAAACAAATCGAAACAGACATAAGCATTTTGAGATGTAAAATGTATGTGCACCAAAAAAGCAAACAGTAGCAATGCAAAAGGTTTGAGAAAATTTCTCTCGCAAATGTACCGGACTTATCTCGTGTGCTGTTGTGTTAGATTCAAGCCAATCATTTCTCGTCTGAGCTTAACATAAGGGCCTTTATGGGGAATTATTTGATACTCCAGCTGCGTATACGCTTGATACGCGGGCCCTCAGAATCATGCACGAGGCATATATTAACTCAAATTAAGCCCACTAAAACTGTAACTCACTGTAGCAAAACCACAGTAGAGAAATCTGGTTGGTCGAACAATCCTAACCTCTTACACTTATAACATGGGAAGGATGATCCGAAGAGGATCTTTAGTGGTTGTGGGCGGGTTACTCTTCACCCTACACAACCTGATTCGTGCTGGGTGTGGGCTTGGGCCTACTGTGCGAGGCCACGTGGGCCAGACTTGAGCCTGGGCCTATTGTAGGCCCAGCCCAAACATGTTCCACTGCCAGCCTAAAATTGCAAACCAGAGAGCCAGAGGTGAGTTTGAGAAGGAGGTAGGGATCCAACGGGGGAGGGGACCCATTTAGCCGCAAAAATATATGGAGAGGTGTTCCATCCGAGTTGGGGGGATTAGAAACAAAGGCTTGGATATCGGAAAATGAACCATAGGTTGTTATTGGTGAAGAGATGGTTGAGGAAATTCAACATTTCCAAAAGGTTGTTCGAACAGAAGGATGAAAATTGAATTCTTTGAAGAGGGCTATCAATGCTAGTCTAGCTGGTTGGGTTGCCTGGGTATGGTAGAGATGGAAGACATTATACCCATGGAAACTGGATCAAAACAGGATTCTATTTCTAGTCCATTCAGCTAGGGAGAGGATAAGGATTGGCAAATCAGAAACAGGTCTTTCCTTAGGTCGCTGTTGTATCTCTTTCTGTAGGGTGTTTGGCATACATGGGCTGCTGCACGTGATGGACTTGGCTCACCGGTATCCCTCCAATCCTTGGGAGGTGGAGACCTTGGAATCCATAGCAGTGATGGCGATCATGGTGCTATAACTGGATATTTGTTACCAACGACAACGACAACGACAATAAATAGGATCACTTTATGCTAGCAAAAACTATATCTATTTATTTATTTTATGACAAACAGGGTGTCCCTGCCCCTTTAAGGCGAGAATATTCCCTACGGAGGCAGGCAATCACCCGCCAACCACCTGCATCAGGTAATTCAGGGGAGGAGATGGAAACTTGCACAGAGAGACTTAAAGAGATTCAATGGAAATACTAACAGAGATTCGAGTAGTTATATTGAAAGATTAGTAGAGGATTACAAAACTAGAAATTCTCACACAAATTTTCACTAAAAAATTCACAAGATACTCAGAAGAAAATACTCAAAGAAAAACACTCAACACATATATAACACTAGATCTCTCAATTTTGAGTGACACTCAAGATTTGAGACTTTTCTTTGATTATATGAAGGAAGAAAGGTGTTTTAATCATCTAGCCTTCCTATAGAGAGATGTCATCGTACCATAATAATGTTTCCTTTCCTATAGAGAGATCCCATAGAACTCCAATAATGTTGCTTTTACTATTGAGGGATACTTGAAATTACTTTTGCAAATGACGACACTTTACTTTTAAAAAAAGGAATCTACTATTTAGCAATTGATAGAAAATTAGATACCTATCCTAGATGAGGTGGAGTTGGTACAGCTTCATTAGAGAGAAGGAGTCACTTTGTCCTTAGTAATAGGGAGTCTTGATAGTGAATATTATGCTGCCTTTTGAAGATGCTAATTCAACTGAGGAATTCTAAGGACGCTGTGAGAGTTCTTAATCAAGAGTAATGTTGATTGTTCTTTTTAATCAATCTTCCCCTTCTCTCCCTTGGAGCATTGAGGTTACCGATGTTGGAGATATAACTAGATCAAGATTAAGACAATCGTCTTCCTTATCATTCCATGGGATGCTTCTAAAAGATCCTAAGGAATTTTGGGGATACCGAGATCCATATTGACTCCTTTAAAGAGGGCATCTCCAAGTTATCAAAACAATTGGTCTTTTATAAGTCTGGATTTCAAAATTAAAATCCTCTATTTAAGACTTTCTCAAAGTGAATTTTTCAGTAAGGGATTTTGAGGATACAGAAACTATCTTTTAGCAAATACTCAAATTGAATTTGTCCACTACTTAAGGTCAATATGCCTTTCAAGAATAGGCAGAAAGGATTAGGAATTAAATGTGAATTCCCATCTTAGAATCCAAGGACGAAATTACCAATAAACAAATATAAAGAATTCAATCGCAATGAGATGGAGAAGAATTTAGTTTTCAATTATTTGAACTTGGGATAAAGGGCTGAGGGAAGAAGTTGTGCAGTTACTCCAAGATTTTCCCACCATGAGAAAAACCAAACAGAGAAGCTAAAGTCTAAAGAATTGAAAGAAGAATCAAACTGAGAAACCAAGAGTTTTTAAACTATCAATTTTGATTGAAAAAACACAGTCCCGCCTTTTACATAGCCCCAATAGTTGTATAAAACACAACTATCATAAGGAAATTTTATTTTTTTAGGGCTCATAAAGTTTATCAATTCCCCATTTAGGGGAGAAATGATATTGAAAATTGTGAATAGGTAATTTCTGAGGCATTTTCTCCATAAAAGTGTTTGATTTGAACACTTTCTAAGTCCTGAAGGACTTTAGTATTCCTGAGTTTTACCACGTGATGGGGCTATAAGGTATTTACCTCCTAGAGGGAAGCATTTTGCTACTATTTGATGAATTGGATACGACGTATCGTGGGGTTCTATGGGTATTACGTAGAATCTAACCCGAGATGTATGGACTTAGGTTATTAACCCCTCATTTAACTATTGAGAATAAGTTTAAATTCTTATTATAGGAGACTGTCATCAACATTACTCTTAATCAAGAATCTCAAAGAGGCCTTAGAATTCCTCAGGCAAATTCGCATCTTCAAAAGGTAGCATAAGGATTTACTATCAATAGTCTTCATCACTAAAGGACAAAGTGATCTCTCTCTGACGAAGCCAGACTAACTCCACCTCATCCAGGACATGTCACTAATTTTTCATCAATCGCTAAAAAGCATATTCATTTTCTAAAAAGTAAAAGCATCGTCATTCACAAAAGTAGATTCCAAGCATTAATCAACAGTAAAAACAACATTTTTGGAGTATTATGGAATCTCTCTATACCATAAAAGGAACATTATTATGATACGATGGCATCTCTTTATAAGAAGGCTAAATCATTGAATAGCCTTTCCTCCACATAATCAAAGCGAAGCCTCAAAGCTTGAGCATCATTGAAGCATAGAGATTAATTGTGGTATATTTGTTTTTGAATGTTTTCTTCTAAGTATTTTCTTTTGAGCGTCTTTGAAATCTTTGAGTGCGAATTCTCTGTGAGAATTTCTAGTTTTGTAATCCTCTACAAGTCCTCCAACAAAACTGTTTGAATCTCTGTAAATATTTCTGTGTAATCTCTTTTAGTGTCTCTATGTAAATTTCCATCTATATAGTTTTGTTGGCATAAGAAGTAACTGGATACTAGTGCCGCAAGCAAGGAGGATTACTCGAGGGCAAGGGTGGAAGGTTGGTTGAAGCAAGAGAAGAAGATTCTCAAATAAGCGGATCAAGCAGAAGAAATTTATTTAAGGTATTTGACATGAAATTTCACATTATTTGGTGCAACCAAACACACCCTTAGCAAAAAAGGTGACTCTGAAAAGACTGGTGCAACTAGAAAGAAGGTTTCGAATATCAATATTGGAGGGTGTATCAACAATGCTGGAAAACAATACAAACAAATTGCCTATATGCTTCAGTACTTTTCTACTCCTTCACATATCATGTGTTCATATTTTATTGTACTGATGTCTAAATATTTGAATCATGTTGGTTTTCAGCGTATTTCCTAAATCCAAAATACTATTACAGCCGAAATCTCTTCGAAGACAAATCGCTTAAAAGGCTTGTATATGAAGTGTACGCCACTTATTCCCTGACTGTCCGGGGAAAGGCACATTTGGTATTGAGGTAAATATATTCGGCACTTACATTCTCCATATCTACATCTCAACTATTTCATACTTACCTTTGCTACTATATGCCATCAACATATTGTTAAATTCCACGACACAGTTGGAATGTTCAGCTACCAGGCTGCGATGAAGTCGAGGAGCATCATTATGCCATGTGAGTTGGTACATTTAAAGTTAGTTTTCATATTATTTTATCAAAATTGAAACTTATTAAATAACTTTAAAATTCGTAGACGAATGGCGGGCCATGTATAGGACTAACTACGAGATTTTATAACAGTTGGCTATCTATGTGCTTGCGCAGACGGTCTCTTACTCACCATGTGAAAGAAATTTGAGAACATTTTCCCTCATCCACACAAATAAGTGCAACAGACTGGGGTTCGATAGGCTTCAGAAGCTAGTGTATTATCACTACAATATGAAGCTAGGAGAGAGGCTGATCCGGGGCTTAAAAAAGAAGAAAATCTTAAGAGAGCCATTAGACTTGATGGTGGTCGGACATCATGCATTTGTTGAGTCCGAGGAAGAGGATGCAGTTTACTAGTGGGTTAGGTCGGATGACTTGGATACTTCGGATGGGCAACCAAAGCTACATGCAACAACAGAGGCAACTAAACAAGAGATTGATGTTGGTGCACATATGGAGCAGCAAAAATCTTCAGATAAGGCATTCGACCCATTGACAAGGAGTCTAGAGGGTAACCCGCGACAATTACTATCACATGGGACATGTGGCGGGCAAACATGATCTGAAACCGAGACTAAAACAAAGAGTGATGGTAGTGATGACAGCGATGATGATGAGGGTGATGGTGATGGTGACACTGATGATAGTAGCGGTGATGGCGATGATGGCGATGGGGATGGTGGCGGCAAGAGAGAGTCTCAAATGCCTCTTAGCCCATTCATTAGGGAGAGAAATTTTGATCATGCCACTTAGGACACTGACCATGGTTCTCGTCCAAATGAACCACGGCCTCGTCTTGTCATTAACAAGGCATATACTCGTAAGAAGTTACTGAAGAGAAGAAGACCACGCAACTAACAGAATTAGAAAAGCGGTTACTGGGCATATCCATGAAGGACACATACGGTCGTGGGAGTATTAGAGGCTCTAGACAAGGATCACGGAGGATAGAGGGGAGCTTGAGTTCCCGGCCACAACATGATTATGGATCACAAACACAAAAGAGTAGCTCAAGCTCTCTGCAACAATATAGGTATGAATATGGAGCTAGTGGATATGTAGGGAGTGACTCAAGCAATTACGGCTCATCGTTTTTTACTACAGTCATGACTTCACTTCCATATATGGGCAGGGAAATGGGTAACAATATGGATATGGAGAGCAGTATGGATACCCATGAGTTCTATCTATGCCCATCCCAGATCCATATAAGCCATAAACTCTGACTATTACACAATACCCACGGATGGGCATATTAGTTCAGTTCGGAGAGAATAAGTACCAACATTATGTCAAGTATCGTAGCTGGTACCATTCTATTATGACTTGGGCACAGTACTGTCAATTTGTGGAGTAACGGTATTATTCCTAGCTTCGTCAAAATGGAGACGATGATTACGAGCCACCGTACAACTCTATGTGGATCTAAGCCATAGCCAGTCACATCATTGATAGGTATGTTTCTCAATTTTTACTTCTTTTCTTGCTTTTGAATGAATTAATTGTGTTTTCATACATGTCTTGATACATTTATAAATGTTATGCATTCGATTTGAATATAGTTGCATTAGTTCAGTCAAACAGCGCATAGCTTAGGACCTTATGCAAAGGAAACCTATTATGTGCACTCAACCATTTTCCCAATGTTTCCCCATGTTTCCCAAATAGTGCGATAAATTACCCAATACAAATGATATATCCCGTGAGATAACCGATCGTATATGCATCCCAAGGTTGCGATACATAGCGCGATACCGATATTTCGAACACTGGATAGCCCTTAACAAAGTTTCACAGCCGAGCAATTACATGAGTTCCACTAAAGCTCAAAAGCAAGGAATTCACTCACATTCACATACTCAAAACATTAAATGGGTTATTAGGACAAAAGAACATGTAACTACCACTCACAGCCAATAAGATTCCGCACAAGCATCTAATATATTGTTATTAGCACCAGAGCAAGGTTATGGTGAACTGAATAATGTCCATAATAGAAGGGTTAACACAAAACCATAGAAGCATTTGATATTTTGAAATTAAATTCTAAATGTAAGTTGCAAGAATGTCTGACCTTTTTCCTTTTTGTGGAAAAACCACGCAGTCAACCATATGGTGTAAAGCTGGGACATTGATGGCTTGCAAGACACGCACGTCACCTGGGTGGAGACATGGGCATTTAGCAACAAGTACTCTACCCTCGAGCACAGTAGACCTCTTATCAGAGTCATTTCTTCCGAATGTAAACGGTTCATTATCATAAAGCTGCTTCCTCCCAATGCAAGATATTTGAACAAACACCTGCCCATATTCCAGAGTCCTAGTTTCATCAAGGCATCCCAACATTGATCTTCCATTTGGAACAAAAATCCGTGTCTTAGTCCTCATTTCCAACAGCTTTGATGCCCGAAAAGTTTGCAGCATTATTGAAAGGAATGGCTCAGCATCAGGCTTATAACCACACGTCAGCATTTCTCTAAGGACCCGATTGTGTTCTCCCGGAGACATGTCCTCGAGTGCCTCCTGTGCTCTTATCGGATCCGTTAAAATCATGTCCAGTTGTTTTACAGCTTCTTTTTGCTTCATTTCAAACACATGATCTCTAACTCCAAGCGTTGACAGAAGAGTGATCAACTGTCGATTGAGGAAAAAAGGCTGATATTTGCTCCACCCCAAAACATCCAGTTTTGTGTTGTCCGAGTCATACTTGAGCATGCTTTTTCTCAAGGACAACTTAGATGGAGACATGGGATCCACAGCTACAACACCTTTGTACCCACCATATCTGATTTGGAATGCAGATGGAGTCAAACCTCCAATGTCACACTTTATAGCCACGCTTTTAGCAAAATCAGCTGAAATTTTTCCAATTCCATCCGAGAAATTATATTTCTTGTTTTTTATCTCTATATCAGGAATATGTTCAATTTCATGCCTATCGATGCTCAAAGTTTCTTTCGATGACCCAAACGATTGACCCAATCGGGCCGCATATTTTGCCACGTTCCTTATCTTACTAAACTCTCCCATCCACTTCCTTATACCAGCTGCATTGAGTCCACACCTTGCTGCAAACATCCATGCAGAATTCTCCTTTAACTGACTTGAAGAGAACGCGAGAAATTCAAACTTCTTATCACCAATAACTATGCCATTTCTCAAAGTGGAGAGTATCCTTTTGTAAACATCAGTGTGCTGTTCACCATTTGCCAGAACTGCCCGCGGTACCAAATCCGTCGACCGTATTTTTTCCGAATCCTCATCAACGAAAGTAACACGAAGGAAGTTATCTATATCTTCAGCATACTCACGTAATACGCGATTCGAGATGCTGACCTCAGGCCCGCAAAAGTACACTTTCGTGGGGGTGATTTGAACCCTGTGGACATAGACCAAACCTGGATCCAATGAAATAGTGGTGGATTTTGGAGGATGGCAGGATGCACGGTATTTTCCATACTGCTCGTGAAGCCATTTTGCAGGTTCGAAGCAGGAATCTTTTAGATGCGAAAGACTCTCCAGGGCATGTTCCACATAGTGAATAGGTACCAGATGAGGATCGACCAACCTAAAGAAATCGTCATCGAGTGTGGGCCCCATGATGATCCCATTCTGAACCAAACTGTTTACCTTGAACAGAATTGTATATGGTAATTGAATCCTCTGGTGAGGCCCAACAATGGGGACAAGATTCAAACCATGAGAGAAGGAAAAACCGCTCTCCAAGATAAATTGGCCTTCAATTTCTTTAAAACATACAAAATTCTCATGGAGATCAGGAAGCCTGCAGCCGTATGGAATTTCCAAACACAATGCAGAAGATTGGCCGATTGCAGATGATGGAGTGAAATCGGTTGCTCTGACCCAATGATTGCTTGATGTGTCCTTGAAGTAGTTTAAATTAGGATCTTCATATATAGATTGACTGATCAGAGGCTTCTTGTAAATCCGCAGAGCAGCTTGCAACTACAAATTAGGAAAACATATCAAACATTACCATTTAAATTTCTAATACAAGAAACAACAGAAAACATTGAAGAGGTTACTGTTTGGTTCGCTGTGCATCCGCAAGTCTTATTGTGAGCAACTGCAATAATTTGGACACGTGCTACAACAGTTAATTACCCAGACCAGCCATTGGGTGGGTCCCACCATGCAGCAGCATGGTAGAAAAACCTCACTGATCGGATGATCTTAACCATGCAATCAGTGACTGTCAAATGGACACTAGAAAATAATTCTGGCAATGGTCAAAACTGAACAGGAAAAGGTCCCAGTCATCAGAAGGATAGGTCCATCTAATCAATGCAATTTGGGAGTGTGGTCCATCCAGTCTCCAATCCACCCAATGAACTGATCAGATCACAGATTTGATTTCCCAACATTAGTAAAAAGCCAAAACTTGGAAATAGGATAAAACGGCTGCTGAAACAAACATGGTCAGAATGAGGAAGGAACCAGACCTTCGGAAAGGAGACAGAATACTTGTTTGTTCTAGTATGGCTAAATGGTACAGGGATTAAAAGAAGGCTCATTTCCAAACAAGAAGAGAACCAGAAAAAACTCACTTTCCTTGCTAGGATATAAGCCCATTAAAGAAACACCATTGAAATGTTGGTTCTTGTAGTTGAGAAGCAAATCAATATTCATGAATTAAGGATGGGTACAAAGCTATTTTAATTGTTTATACTGTAGTTTAAAAACTTGACACGTCAACTCAAAACTCAACTGAGTTTACTTGACTCGTCTAGAATTTGAGACTCTCGATAGAAACTCAATTCATCTGATGAGTTCTAACCAAGTCTCCTTCAAGTTCTTTTTCACCTTCTTTCCTAGACTTTCTAGATTTTTCCTAAGATTGTCTAGGTTTTTCCTAGATTATAATAGATTAAACATTTAAAATATACCCCCACAACAAAAATGTGAGCAGCATTTGGCCAATTTTATCCCAGCAATTAGTCATTGAAAGGATTTTAAGACAAAAGAATATTGATGTGTTCAACCGGGGGTATTTCTCTCATTTATGATGAAAGTAGGCTGCGACCTAACCTTTTCTATCCTCTATTGGTGTAGCCCACACACGTCGCAAATACTTATGAGACAATGCAGGGGCCGACCATGATGTCTTTGTGACATCCACTCATCCATCAGCTACGGCGGTTCATCATATGATTGGAGCCCAAAACCAAAGGCATATTTAAAACTCAAGTAGGCCAAATCACTGGAAACATTGGGATAGTGATGGCACACCTGGCCACTCCCTCTCCCTCTCTCGACGTGCATCCCATGTGCCACCCCCTAGTGTATGTAACTAATTATTTAATTCTGACTATTTTTGAGTTGTCCATTAAGTATTCAGTACCTCCCAACACGATGGACTTCTAAATCGAGTTGCATTTTCAAGTTTTAAAACCACATTTTATACCGTTATGAAAGCATTTCCCCCCTTTGTATGAGTATGCTTTGTCTAGTCAGAAACTCAACAGAAGTAATAGAAAATAGCAAATCTCTGCTAGCAAAAACCAAGTACTTTTGTGTCTGAATACAAATTAATGCAACCAGGCCACTCAATCTCCTAGAGAGGCCTAGATATGGCCAATGTGTGATCTCATCTACTTAAGATGGCAAAAGCATAATAATAGTAAAAGCAAATCTAGGAAATAATCCTCAAAATTTTCAATCGCATCTTCAAATAAACCTCATATCATCCATCGCATCCTCCCGTATCTCCCCCAAATCTATAAATTAGTAGCTCAACATCAACACATGTTGGGCCCTATGGTGGGTCATGGGCTTAGGTAGGCCGTGGGCCTGCATCAGCAGTTAAGGATACAACATGTCACCATAGGATGAGTATAGCTGAAATGAGGATGTTGAGATGGATGAGCGGCAAGAAAAGGATAAAATTACAAATGAATGCATTCGAAGAAATATAGGACTAGATCCAATAGGCAATGAGATGAAGGAATGTAGACTTCGACGGTTTGGTCACGTGAAATGGAGACCAAGAACTGTGCTGGTAAGAAAGAGTGATTTGGTACAAATTGAATGCTCTAAAACGGCAAGGAGAAGGCCCAAAATGACATGGGTAGAGGTAGTAAGAAAAGCTTGATGACCCATGGTCTGACTGAAGTTATGGCCCTTGATAGAGTGGAATGGAGGAAAATGATTCATGGAGCTGACCCCAGTTAGTTTGGATAAGGTTAGATGATGGTGGTGATGGTCAATCAATTATATGATTTTTTCCCCCAAAAATACAGAGTTTAACCTGAGTTTTGCAAACAAAGGTTCTAGCAGAGAAGTGAAGTTTTTTAAGCCACGTGCATGCGAGAGAGCCCGTTTACACACCATCATGCGTCAAAGTGTCACTTGCTGTGCAATCTAGTCAATCCATTGGGTGGGCCTGACCATGTAAATTATCTTATTTGTCCTGAAACCAACTCAAAGCCTAGCCTGGATCTAAAAACCCAATGAATGCCTGATGGGTACCCGAACCCCAGTTAACCCAGGTACGGGCACTATTTTTTACCCAACCTGAACCAAACCCATTGACAACCCCACTAACTAAGAGTAATTACTTATTCAGTACATAAAACATATATAATCATGCCTAAAAGAGAAATTATTGATCTCGGAATCCAGAAAAAATAAAATAGAACATGGTTTGGCAGTTCATACCTGTATCAAGAGAAACTTAGCAGCTTGTCCATGTGAGTGGCGCAGCTGGATTTGCCAAATGTTGCCATAAAAGAGTTCAAGCTTGTACTGGACACTGTGGCAAGTCAGTAAGAACTTCAATTTTTGCAGATGGAAATCAAAGTTAACTTCAACGTTGCTGACACTCCAAAGAGCAGAAAAACTTTCGTCCGTAATCTGACAGCCGAAATGCAGAGTCGCAGGTTCGAACTTAAACATTGTGGTCCTTGGCTTCGGCACGATATCACGTGCCGCATCTCGGGTTTTAAGAACAGAACCCTCATACGACAGCTGCCGCTGATTAGCCATAGCGGTTATATATTTGGCACAACTACTCGTTGTGAATTGAATGATCACGAATGTGCTTGATCTTGGGCTGATGGCCGTGGGTGGTCTAACCTTAAGTGCATAAACAGTCCCCTCACCCGTGTATCTCTCAAAAAACTCCTTCACAATTTCCGCGCACACATTCGAAGGGAAACCCAAAACCTGAATTGTCCCACCTCCCATGTTGTTAGAGTTGATCAAATATAGCTGGGGTTGAGATGGTATAGCTCAATTGGACGGTTCTTCGTGCTGCAATCACGAGGCCGTGGCTCTGACCCTCGCTTCAATTGCAACAAAAAATCTACAGCAGCAAGACACATGTTAGCAAGTCGATGTCTGCTAGAATGTAAGCTTCAAGTATTTGTGAGATTTAGAACAATCATTAGTACACACAAAACTCAAACTCATACAATGGTATAGGGTTGTGTTTGGTTGCACTAAATATCAAGGAATTTCATGCTACTTGATGATCAATCAGTCTAAAGGCTAGTTTGGTAGCATGGATTTTAAATCCTGTAGAATTCAGTGGACTTTGCAAATCCGCTTTGGGGTGGGAATACAAAAAAGGGCTCTTTGGGGGGATTTTGATTCCTCAAAAATCCAAATCCCTCTCATTCCATTGTACGAAACGACCAAAAAAAAAAAGAGACAACAAATCCCCACAAATCCTTCCCATTCCCTACTGCCAAACGAGCCCTAATTTCGTGCAACCTAAATCACCGATAAAGATAATCAAGCCTTAAAAGAGCTCCTCAACCAAGTTACTAGATATCATATAGATAAGGACCTGTTCGGAATGTCCCCAAATTCAGATGGAAGCGTGCAGCCACTGTCCCCATTGAGAATGTGATCATAACAACCTTGTTTTCAGCTCATTCTCATTCAAGGTGGATTTCTTGGATGGGAGCGTTAAGCACATCCCGTCCAGGTGAATCGCCCCAAATCGGCTCCTTTTCTGCAAAACGCATATCAGTTGGCTCTCGTACATCCAAACAGGCACTAAGATGGTCATTCATTTCTACCCAAATACAGTATCGATTGATGAGGTTTGAAATATCCACCATCCCAATTCGGAAATGGGAAGATAATGGCTCAAGCATGCTTTTACTGCATCTCATTTTAGTAGATTTTGCAGTTTGCATTTTGAGCCAGATGACTCTGCTTCTCAAAATGCACATGGGTCAGGCAACGTTCCAATCCATTATCATTCTTGAGTGCCATCCAAACAGACTCTCAGACAGATTCAAGACAAAGAACAACACAATCTCATCGAAGTTATCTTCTTTCGCTCTTTCCACCAAAGTTTCAAGTTCGAGTTGTAAAATCCCCTTCACAATTCAGAAGATAAGCATCCCTACGGAATAAAAAAAGAAGCAGTCTTCAAGCAAGACACTGGAAGATCCGAGTGGGCGAGGGACCATCTACTCAGCAAGCTTCGAAACCCATCGTTAATGGCGGATTCATCAGGAATGCATTGATTCAACGGATAGGAATTAAATCTCCTTCGTTTACATGTGGTATGAGAGTTATGAGAATGAATGAGGAAGAAGAAGAAGATGGCTTTAATGGCGATTTCTATTGCAGGCATCCCTCTTGAGAATTGTGTGTGGAAACAGCAATGTCGAGTACCACCAACGACAGCTGCTGCAATTCGTTCATCGTTATTACTGCCGGAGACAGGGACCTCTCTATGCCCTAGATCCTGGCACAATGCCCTCAATTCCAGCGCTGCGAAACCCATCTGCGGCCGGAATCGTTGGCAGCCGTTATGTATAACGACGGGGGTATCTGTGTAGAGGGGTTTATTTGGGAATACAAAAAGGACGGGAGCGGATTAGGGTAGGGGATTGCGTATTGAGGAGCTCAGTACGCTTTTTAAGTACAGGAAACTCTGTAGGGCCACCGGACGCCAATTAGCTACGGACAGATTGAGTAGCTAGACTAGCTATGAAGTGACGTCGATGTATATGTCTTATGCCAATTCCGTGGGCCCAAGAAATTTTCAAGTGTAGAAGTTCAATTCGCACTGTTTCCCTCCGATATATTTCATTTTTTTTTTTTTTTTTTTTGTCTCAAGTCATCAAATTATCTTTTAAAATGTATGGACGAAGTATATAAAATATGTAAATCATGGTAGACCTTACAAAGTTTACTCAGTACACTTATCGTACTGAGTTACTCAGTATGCAATCCCCTTCCACTGTCCATCGGTTACAAGAAGTTGGATTGAGTATGAGTTACTCACTCTGATCATACTGAGTAAACTCAATTGGGCCCACCCTCAATGTATTTTTCTTATCCACTCTGTCCATTCGTGTTTTCATATCATTTTAGTGGTTGAGATCAAAATTTAAGTATATCTAAAGCTCAAGTGGACCATACCACATGAAACCATGGGAATAATGACTTCCACTGTTAAAATCTTTCTATGGCCCGCAGTGATGTTTATTTTTTATCCAACCTATTAATAATATCACAAAGACATGGATGAAGTGAAAACACAAATATCATATCGATCTAAAACTTCCATGCCCCCATGAAAATTTTAATGGTAGATGTTCAATTCAAACAGTTCCCGTGGGGTGGTACATTTGAGGTTTTGATATGCTTCATTTTTGTCCAACCTGTTAATAATATCACAAAGACATGGATGAAGTGAAAACACAAATATCATATCAATCTAAAACCTTCATGCCCCCCTGAAAATTTTAATGGTAGATGTTCAATTCAAACTATTCCCCTGGTGTGGTACATTTGAGATTTTGATATGCTTTATTTTTGGGCTAACTATCTAAACGTATCTATTAAAATGTATAGACGGAGTGATAAAATGCATGAATGGTTGTGGGACCCACATAATTTACTAAGTATGCTACGCCTGCTGAGTTACTCAGTACGCAATCTGCTTCCTAGTTGCATTTGGGTACCCCCTAGCTACTGAACCCAACAGTTGCGAGCAAGTACGGCTACTGAAGTCACTATGCTTATGGCGTCAATGCGATGTATTTGTTGTATCCATTTAGAAAGATCGTTTTAAGGTATGAGCCCAAGAATGAGACACATTGAAAGTTCTAAGTAGACCCTACCATAGAAAATAGTAAGTATAATGATGCAAACAGTTGAAACGTTCCTATAGCTCACAATTATATTTATTTGAAATCCAAACCAGTTTATAAGTTAATACATACATGGAACAAGGGAAAGCATGAATATTAGCTTGAATAAAACTTGTGGAGTAAAAAAGTTTTTAATAGTAGGCGTTCAATCCCCACTATTTTCTGTAGTGGGGTTCACTTGAGCTAAGGGTCTTCTTTATTCTTTGACTCATGCCTTAAAATAATCTCTCTAAATGGATTGATGGTCTAGATACAACACATACATCATGGTGGGTCTCACGGAATGTGGTGAGGTCACTTCAGTAGTCAGACTGTTACAATCTTTAGAGCCCATTATGATGTATGTGTTTTATCCACGCTATATATATATATATATATATATATATATATATTATATATATATATATATATATATATATATATATATTATATTTTAAGTAATGAGCTTAACATCCAGTTCCATAGTTCAATTGGCAGACTGAGTGGAGATACCTGTTTCAACACTTGAGGTCTTGGTATCGATCCCTAGTAAGGGTGGCTAACATGGAGTGTGTGTATTGGCAAAAAAAAAAAAGAGTAATGAGCTTCAGAATTAGGCACATTAAAGGCTCGAAGATTAGGGCATATGCCAAAATTGACATCTATCAGTGAAACCTTCTTAACGCCCACAAAAATGTTAGTTGCCGTTCAGTTGTTGATAAGGTTACATAGACATAAACAAAGGAATACACAATTATCAACTTATGGCGCCTCATAAAGTTATGCAAAAGTGTACTTATTTACTAGGTACCCAATCCTTTCTATCCAATAAGTAGATGTGGATTGACTAGTAACCCAATCACTAGGATGCTTTTAATAGTAGACATCAAATTACTATTGTTTTCTGCAGTGTGGTTCACCTTAGATTTATGTCTACCTCATTTTTTCTTTGTAGAGCTAACAGAGATGTCGGTGTCAAATCAACTCCATCCATAAGTTTTGTAGGACCACAATAGGATAGCAATATAAAAATTAGATAAATCCAAAACTCACGTGGGCCACACCACATGAAAATAATGGAAACGAAAACATCCACCTTTGAAACCTTATTGGAGCCAACCATGATCTTTATATGCTATCCAAACTATTCACAGGGTTATTACCGCTCAGGAAACTGTAGGCACAAATATCATCTGATACAAAACTTATGTACCCCACAAAAATTTTCAATGGTGGACATTCAATCCCTACTCTTTTGTGTGGTGTGGTTCACATGAGTTTTGGATCTGCCTGATTTTAGACTCCCGTCTATTGTCGTCTTCGACTGAGTGGATTTGCAATGGGCATCTCTTTGGGCCCCACAAAAGCTTCTAACTACAGGAAATGGGCATTACATAGACACGAGAGGGCGGGAGACATGCTAGGCCTTAGGCCTACACTGTCCATTACTAGTACTTAGTTAATTTCTGGGCTAATCGGTGAATATAGGACCAGTTGATCACCAACTAGTGATCGGTAGGTAGTCAATGGATAAGGTATGATCACCCATCACTGCTATCCAAATCCTCAAAGTGAATTGTGCTCAATATCTAAACCAGGCCCACTTGACCTATGTTCAAGATTCATGATCCAGATTTATTCAGATTGGGTACTATCCCCACCGGTATCTAGCTAGAGACAGACGAACATGTCAGAAGTTCTGTGATGCCTACTATAATTTATATATTTTATATCCATATGGTCTGTATATTTTGAGAGATTATTTTAAGGTATGAGCCCAAAGATGATCAGGTAAATCAAAGGATCAAATGAACCACACCATATGAAGCAGTGGGGGATTGAACTCTTATCGTTGAAAACTTGATAGAGCTCACCATAATATTTATGTCTTCTAATAGAAAACATAAATATTTGATTGATCTAAAACTTACGTGGCCTCCAAAAAGTTTTCAACACTAACTTTAAATCTCCACTTCTTCCTTTGGTGTGATACTCTACTTAATCTTTTGAGATGTGTCCATCTTCATCTCATGTTATAAAATGATCTTTCAAAATAAATGAACAGCAGTATTGCAACTTTGCCCGCCTCAATCGCGTTCAGTGTCATAGAGAAATTTTATATTTGATAAAAGTTATAATTTATCTTTATAAATTCGTAAATTTTGCTTTTCAACTCTTAACTTTTCTATTTCTTTCTCTTTTTATATCAAAGGAGCCCCCCACATGAACAGCCATCCACATTAAGGGTGTGAGTCTATGCAATGGATTTTCCACATCAAAAGCGGACCCATATTAATGATATTGACTTTGCCATCTTTAATCGGTGAATGAGTTTATGTAATTTATTACTATTGTTAGGAAAATAAGACTGTCTTGTTTATGGTATCTTCGTTCTAGGATCCAAAATAAAAAAAACCAAAGAAATTTATAAAGCAAGTTGATTAAGATTCTAACATTCGAAGAGGAGACCCATCCAAAGGTGGGAAGATATGAAATGAATTCCGAGCCTAGTAAAATCCTATAAAAATAGCCAATGCTCGATCAATCTTTTGCTCTGCACCGTAAACTGTACATGCAGGTCCCACATGTGGTGGGGCCCATGCTAGATTAATCATAGTACTAAACGTCCAATACGGTCCATATTAAATGTGGATCATTGGTTGTAAGAGTCCATTTTGATTGGATGGCAAGGATCATCTTATAGGGGTATATTAAGCCATAGCCCTACCCCATCACGGGGCCCACCACACCAATGGCCTAAGTTACGTAAAGTGGACCACTCGTACCATTTTTGAGTCGGACGTAATAAATGTCATATAATGCCTTTAATACTATTCTCTACCTTATACTATCAGCTCCAACAACAAGAAGTTATGGAATTCGCATTTTCAAACAAACATAGAATTATTAATAAAAATAAAATCCAAGTCAACATCCTATCAAGTCATTGACTGAAAAAATGTTGACTACAATTCTACAAAATACCAAGCTTACAAGAATGCTGCTCAAAAACATTGGTGACTCATCCACTGTACACGTGGCATGCGTGTACTGCAATCCCAACCATCTAAATCAGCGGCCCATTGTGGATAGATCAACATAGACTAAATGTCATACCAATCAAGCAACTAGGCTCATCTGATTCGGTTGTTGAAGTTAGACCCAACATGTAATACAATCCAGACCGTCCAAATACGCAATCTCATTGTGGATGGATCAAATTAGCGTAAAAAATCACACGGATCAAACAGCCCCCACCATCTGATTCCAGCCGTTGAGTGGTCTAACTTCAACGGCTGGCATCAAATGGTTACGGTTGTTTGATCTAGGTGACTTTGAGGCTATGCTCCATTCACAACCGGCTCCACATTTTGGACGGTTAGGATCCATGCCACGTGTACAGTGAACAAACCACCACCATTATGAAAATCACTGCCGACTGTCACCATGATCATCCCCAACCTCATACCAACATGTCCAGTTTGAACATTTTCCATAAATAAATAAATAAAAATCCACTTTTATGAAATGCAATTCAACGAAAAATCAAAATTCCATACCTTCCTACAATCATTTCTAATACCCAATGTAAATAAATAAAAATAAAAATAAACAATGCTACGAACAATCATGAGAATTTCCACTCAATTCCAGCAGCAATGCCAGTTCAATTTCTAAAGAAATGAAGAACACCACCATGCAAAAAACATATGCAATCTCTCGGAAATCCTTCGAAAAGAGGGAAAGAACAAAGAATCTCAAATGGGTATTGAAAGAAATCAAATCCACACCAAAATCAATCAATAGTCTCACCTTAAACTTGAGAAATTCGATTTAGACAGAGAATGTTGGAAGTACTTTCCCCGGCGTTGTATGAATCTCTGTGCAGAGAGTCTCTATTTATAGAGAATCATCCTCATTCATCCGAGGATTTGAACATTATACTCGGGTTTTCAGTTCTGATAAGTGGGGCCCATGAATCCGTAATCTTGATCGTTCATTTTTTTTTTTCCCATCATGGTTGGACTGTAATCCAGAGTACTCACAAATTGGAGGATGCTAGCTACAAATGTGGACTATGAACTCTGGTGGATCGTCTATTTCTAGGCTACTGATTCAAGGGTTGGGATGTGGGGTTAACGAGATTTTCTGGGAATAGTCCATCCACGGTGAGGTCCATGAATTCAACCGCGTGGATCATTGAAAATTTAGAATGCGGGTCTCACTTCCCATGACTTAAAGCCGAAGTATGGTACAGTGCAAACAGTGGATCGAGGGTCGTATGGTCTCTACGCTGGAGAATGAGAGAAAATGAGAAACGTGCAGTTGAGAAGGTATGATCGATGCGGTGGAGCTAGATGAACCGGTAGATTCATCTCTCTCTGCCTTACACGTGGAAACGTAATATGAAAATCAGGTCCGTGAACATGTGGGGCCTTGTCATGGATTTTAATATGATGGTGAAAAAAAATAACGTAATGGATAAGATTACCTCCTGGGTTTTTTTTTTTTTTACAACGTGGGCATCCGTCCTGGTACCAAGATGCATTTTCATCCATCCATCCATACCGTCCAATGCACAATTGACCTATTGGACAAGAGATTAATCCAAAATTCACACCAATTGGATGGCACTGACTTCCTATCAGTGGACTTTTTGTGGGCCCTTATCAAGCATCTAAATGTTCTACAAAATGATCGAACGGTTGGGACAATCGAATAGGTTTGATTCTTAAGTCCTTCTCTTCTATCTATCAGATGGTCCAGATCCAATGTTCATACAAGCTTTTGAGGAGAAACAGCGTGCTGTGGCTTCGGAATGTGATTAATCCAGACCGTTCAGTAGATTCCATGCCACGTGGATGGGCCACCTCTAAAAATCAGATCAATATGGTCTCCCTAATTACCAAATCCGTAAAATTTCTATATCAAATGATAATACTGATAAAAATTAGGTAGCACTTTGGATGATCGGGATCATTCGTTCCGCCAGTTATCCCGGCTAGAATCAATCTAAGAGGTGTCCCATCTATCAAACGGTCAAGATTAGCAGAAATGCTCACTGATTTGTCCAATGAACTCTCACATAGTTCAAGCATGTGGTGGGCACATTGACAAATCTCGTTCTCGGCAATATCTACGCATGGGAATTTCTCAGGAGATTTTGATTTTGACGTCAGGAAAATCTCGCTAAAAATAAAATATTAAAATTATTATCATAATTAATAAATTATTTTAAAATTTTAGATTTTGGGTAAGGTAAATGTAGTTAAACCATCAGACATTTATTTGGCAAATAAAAAATACGATAATTTCGAGATAAATTCCCGAGAAATTAAAAACTGCCTATCTTTTGAAAATATTGCGACAGTATCGCGTGATCAGGCCATCTGTTCCAGTTATCCGGACCGTTGTTCTGGTGGGACCCACCATGGATGGGCGATGGATCAGAAATCTCCTTTACTGGAAGATACCAGCCATCCAGCACGTACGTAGATTTTCTCCCATCAATAGGGAGAGTGACTTTCAGCCATTGATCAAAGGGTTAGGATTGCTCTGTCCATCCATCCACGACAGGGCCCATCATATCAGCGGTTTGAATCACCAAACCCTGGACCAATTACCCAAACTTGAGCAGCAAGTCAAAGAAGCTGATGCGAAAAACACTCGACTGCACCACCAAAATCAGTACATCCTATACTCCCATTCGTGGAAACGATGCGATGCATGGTGGGACCCACTCATGCGCGTAATGGACCGTATTTGATTTGATTAAAATGGACGGTTAAAATTTCGGAAATGGAAAATGAAAAGTTCAGTTCTAAAGTCCAATCCATTGGACCATTAATTACCGTTCATGCAGCAGATAAATTACAACTTGTTGTGTGCGCTTGACATCCAACCCGTCCAATTGGTTGGCCCCACCCTGATGATTACATTATACCGAATTCATTCCCATCCACTCATCAAGTGGGCCACACCATATAAAATGACATATATCCACTAATAAATAACAAAATACCCACCTAATGAGTGGAGCCGGCTGATTTTTTCACATGGCGATGCCCATGGTAGGGCCCACCTATTTAAAGGTTGGAAGATATCTACTCGGTGGATGATAATATATGGTCCAACGAGCTGGATCTGAGACCGTCTTAGGTTTAACTCCGTTTTAACTCAAAACAAAGAGTGAAAGAATAAATGCATCAACATTGTATACAAATAATCTTAAAATACTAAACTTCAATTACAAATAGTTTTTAATGGCTTTAATTTTCAAATAATCCATATATAGACTGATCATTTCCTGTAAAAGTCTCCACACACACATATATATATATATATATATATATATATCAATTTTTTTTTTAACTTTTTTTTTTGTTAGCATGTTATTACACCCCACTCTGAGTTCACAGTTCAATGTTAGCCACCCCCACTAGGGATCGATACCAAGACCTTAGTGTTCAACGTGGTATTTTTAAATTTTTTTCAACTTAAAAAGGCCCATTTGGTAGGTAAGTAGATTGTGTTTGGAGGAGCTTTGTCGGGCCCACTATGATGCATGGGTTTTATCCACACTAGTTATCCATTTCCCGTATCATTTTAATATAAGATCTAAAAAATGAGGAAGATCTAAAGCTCAAGTGGACCACACCATAGGAAGTAGTAGGAAACACTCATGATAATGATACCCACTGTTGAAACCTTTCTAGGGCTCACCAATATGTTTATTTGCCATCCAACAAGTTCATGGGATTAGAAAAACACACGGATTAGTGAAAGCAAAAATATTAACTTGATCCAAAACTTGTGTCCCTGATAAATTTTCAAAAGAGTTCAATCCCCATTGTGTGGTCCACTGTACATTAGATTTTCCTCGTTTTTAAAAAAAAAAAATTAACTTAGTCCTTAAAATGATTAGAAAAATGTATGAGCGGAAATCCATGCATCACATCATGGTGGGCCCTACAGATCTCTTGCATGAACCAATTCCATCCAAGTAGGGGCAGTAAGCAATCCACTTCCATTTGGTAGAAACGTAATGAGTTAATCTTATTTTATTTAACATTAATTATATATTAAAAATCTTTGTATGTGATAAATGATCAACTATCTTAACATTATTTATGTAGAAACTTAATATTAATTATATATTAAAAATGGAGTTTTGCAAATTAAATTATGAAATGGACCCAACTAAAATGAGGGCTAGAATTGTGAGGTTTGATGGGTCTAAAAAAAAAAGATATGTAGGAACTTCAGCCAGTGGATTTGGATTTTTCTCAATGATCTAGATTGTTTATTTGATAGGCATATGCTTGAATGTAAGATGGTTCAAAAATAATAATTAATAAATAATAATTTAGGATTGAATGTTTAAACCTTTTGATTATATCGTGACTGTTCATATTTAAAGCAAAAGAATCAAATTATTAACAGGTTTAAATGATATAATGGAGAGCATTTAATAGTCGTCTTTCCACCGTACAAAGCCACACTCATCCTACAACCGGTTTGGATCATTCAAATGCCAAATGCCCGACGGATGTTATTGCAATAAAGAGAATATATACGCGTCTACGATTGAGATCAGTCACCTTAGGTGGTCCTTTGGACTACCAATTGTAATATTGTTTATTTGTGCTTTTATTTATTTATTTGTCTTTTTTCGCATTACATATTCCAATGCTATGTTCAATCGAAGGCATCTCCATCGTCGCACCTTTCCACGTGGATTTTCCGGAATGTGAATAATTTGGTAGGCCGCGGGCTATAAAAAAAGGTTAGTCATCATTAGTGTTGATTGCTTATTACATAAGTAAATTACGTGAGGCCCACCATGATGTATTTATCTTATCCACTCCGTCCATCCGTTCTCTCAGATCATTGTAGGGCATGATATCAAAAATGAAGCATATCCATATCTCAAGTAGACCACACCACAGGAAAAAATGGGATGATGACATTCCACCATTGAAACCTTCTTAGGGCCTACATTGATGTTTATTTGTCATCTAAACTATTCATAAGGTAACACAAATATGGACGAAGGAAAAACACAAATATCAACTTGTTCCAAAGCTTGTGTCGCTCCTAATTAGTTTTCAACAATGAGCATTCAATTTTCATCGTTTCCTATAGGTGCTCACCTCGTTTCAATTTTTGGGCTCATGCTCTAAAATAAGTCGGGAAGCTCGGTAATAAGTAAACAATGTGAGGCCCACATGATGTATTTCTTATCCACTTTGTCCATCTCTTTTTTTAAAATCATTTTAGGTGAGATTCCAAAACTAAAGCATATCTAAATCTCAAGTGGACCACACCACAGGAAACAGTGGTGGTGATGGCATCTACCAGTGAAACCTTCTTATGGCTGATAGTAATCTTTATTTGTCACGTATCATGTTCACAGATATGGATGAAGGGAAAACATAAATATTAGCTTGATTCAAAACTTATATGATCCCCCCTCTCAACAAAAATCATTCTATTCTCATCATTTCTTATAGTGTGGTCCACTTGAACTTTTGATATGTTTTAATTTTGGGCTCATGCCCTAAAACGAGCTGAAAAATGGACATATTAGATAAGATACATATATCACAATGGACCCCACAAAGTTTAATCAGCACGTTGTTGTGCTGAGTTACTTGGTATGCAATCCGTGACCAGTCCTCATAGTCTCTCAGCAATGGGCCAATCCTTGTCCCTTTGTGTAAGTGGGGCCCATCCTTCGTTCGTTGATGGCTCATCGTTAATTAGTGTTTTTAGTTTGTTACAAGTGCTGCCCTGTTACATTGCCCAAACCGTTGATATGAAAGGACTCATGCATAAAAAATCTCCCTCGTGGGAAAATCTCAACCCTTCAATCGGTGGCCAGTCGTAAGGTATAAAAATATATCACTGAGAATTATACCCAAAAAGCCATGTATTGGACGGCTAGGATCTTCCAATCCGGCAGACATGCACGTGGTTGCTTATGATGTTATCGACTTCAGAAATACAATTAATGCTTACAATCACGGAATCAAGAGTATATTTCGGTTATGCTACAGTTGGCGGGCCCCACGAATTGGAGAGTGATGTATGCCATCTTTTTCAGTTATGCTATATTCGGTGGGCCCACGGCTAGGGTCTTCCAAAGTCTCACCGCTGAACGGAACACGCGTTCGAAAGTTGAGGGATTGGCTACTCCCCCTGCCACCCTCGGTGGCTGATGGTCGGTGCTCTGTGGACCCCACCATGATGCACGTGTTTCATCCATTCCGTTAATCCATTTTTAAAGATCCCTTTAGGGCTTGATGAAATAAATGAGAGGAATATAAATCTCGGGTGGACTACACCACAGGAAAACAATAGTAATTAGATATCCACCATTAAAATGCTTCTGAGGTCTACTGTACTGTTTATTTGACATCCAATCTGTTGATTAGGTCATAAAGACACAGATGAAGGGAAAAAACAAATATCAGCTTGATCCAAAACTTTTATGGCCCCGAAACGTTTTTAATGGTCGACATTCATTCAACACTGTTGCCTGTAATGTGGTCCACTTGAGATTGGGATATACCTCATTTTTGGTCTCGTACCTTAAAATTATATAGAAAAATAGTTGGACAACATGGATGAAATAAATACATCATGGTGGGTCCCACAGAGCACCGACCATCAGCCATTGGCTGGTGGCAGTGGGAGTAGCCAATCCGTTTCCTCGAAGGGAGCAAGCAGATTAGGTGTTACTCGGGTAATGCATTAGTGGGTGTTATTCTTACCATATGGGGCCCACATTGATGAATTTATTGTAGATCCATGCTGTCCATCCGTTTTTCCATCTCATTGTAGGATTTCAGTCCCAAACACTTTTTAAATCTAAACCTTAGGCGGACCACACCACTGGAAAATGTGGTAATTGACCATTAAAAACTTATTACGGGCCATGAAGGTTTTTGATTAAGCTGATATTTGTATTTTCCCTTCATCAAGGTCTCCTTATTAATAGGTTGGATGGAAAATAAACATTATAGTGGCCCTTAGAATGTTTTTAACGGTGGGTATTCAATTACCACCGTTCACTGCAGTGTCAGCCACCTGAAAATCGGTTCTACTTAAGCTTTAAGACAATGTATTAAAATGATCTGAAAAGGCGGATGGACTGCGTGAATATACAACACATTCATCAAGGTGGGCCCACGGTCAGGGGAAGTGTTAACCGTTTAACCCCTGATCGGCTCCCGCCGAGTGGCTACCACCGCCCATCCTTAACAAGAAACGGATATGGGCTTTTAGGGGCCACCATGATGTATGGATTTTATCCACACCGTCCATCCATTTTTTCATATAATTTCAAGATATAAGCCCAAAAATGAGTAAGATCTAATATTAAATTACACCACACCACAAAAAGTGGTGATAATGACATTCACCGTTGAAACCTTCCTGGGCCCACCGAGATGGTTAAGTTCTATCTAACCTCTTCACATGTGCCTGAATGAAGGGATCCAATACTTCAATGCCCCCCAAAGAGCTTTCAACAGTACATATTTAATCCCCACCGTCTGATCCACTTGAACTTTATTTGGGATTGTATACTAAAATGATATGGAAAAATGTATAGACGGTGTTAATAAAAACCATACATCACGGTGGGGCCCTCAGATACCCAGTTCGATCCTACCTAGGAAAGTGCTGTGTAGTAACCAATCCGCGTAAAAGAGTATCTTTCTTTGAAAATGCAAAAGGTTACTGAAATGCCTTGGGCTCCGAGTTTTTTCAAGGAGGGGTGGTGCCCACGTCAGTGGGATCGAAACATCTAGATCTGATGGTCTACAAAGCGTTGTGGGGCCCATCAGGCACCCAGGTGAGAAGTACAGACATTCTACTTTTGGTACTTTATGTTCAACGTGTACTGTTGATGTATTTTCATCTTAACCATCTATTTACCGTCCGCTGTTAGAATATACTTGGACCGTTCAATATGGAAGAACTTTTGGGGTTCTTGTAAATGTTGAGGCCCATCAGATCAACGGACCGATCACCCGTCCATGACACATGGGCCAAATTCGCACAAAGCTAGATGACATGTGCTTAATCGGCTCGATGATTATATCTGACTGCAGATTGCTAATCCCTACTCAGAGAGAAGGATGGCCGTCCATCAACATATCAGTTTGGGTTACTCGTCCAATTACAGTTGGCGGAAAAAAGTGGGGCCCTATAGCGATAATGAATATCAATTGTACGATTATGGTTAAGATGCTAGGTCGTCCAATTTAATTATCTGAATCAGATGGTTAAGGTTATATGATCGTTTCAATTTCAGGTTCTTATCCATCCTCAATGGGATTCGATGACACTTATGCATCCACCGTGATGGATGGAACACCACAATTCAAAATGGTGATTGTGTAGCACACGGCACCATTCCCACCAATGAACTGCGTTGATGAAACACGTATATTATAATGGTGGGGCCACCGAGATATTTGTGAGAAATCTACTCGGTCCATTCATTTTTCCAAATCATATTAGGATATGGCCCAAAAAACCTCCTTATGAGAGTTGTATAAGGTAAAATCTCCTTATGAGAGTTGTATGTGTAACATGTATGTCACTGGACTGTTATTCTATTGGGCACGTGGCTCACTAATGATGTCCCAAAATAGTTCGATTATCAATTGCATCATTATAATTACTTTAATATGATGATCAACACCATCTAAACATTATCCATGCAAATCAACGGTTAAAAATTATTAGTTAGTCACTCCAACATGATTTTGTGCCTGTCCCATCTCATACTTGAAATTTTATCATTTCTTGACAAAGCATATATTACAGCGGGCTTATTACAACCATTGTGTCAAACATTAAATAAGTTCATGTTAAAGTTAATTTAGTAATTAAATTCAAGCCTAGGTAAATATATCATACATAGCTACTTTTGTATTAAAGTTATTCCTAATTCAGGGTATCAAAAACAATAGGAGGATTTCAAATAGCGGGGATTCTAATTCACGGGGTTTTCATTTCAGTGGGTTTCAAATCCACCCTCCCAGACGGGCCCTTATGAATACTATGGATGGGACATAAACATTACTGTTAACCTAAAAAAGGCTTCAACCGTAGACATTACCCTGCCCACTTTTCCATACGTCCTCACTTAAGCTTTGAATCTGCTTCATTTTTTGGCCATGTACCATCATGATCCAGAAAAATAGATGGTTGTGATGAATTTTTAGCCTATGTCCCATTGTGATCCTGAAGACGGATGGTTGTGGGGAATTTCTCATAGACCATAGTTGGCCCCACTTACTAGAAGTTTCTATGAAAGGTTTTTTCATGCAATCCGCGTTATCCACCACCGTACATTGTATAAGGAGGTGAGCCCCACAATTTTTAGTCTAGGAAATAGCAATCATCCAAGCTGACCCACGTAAAGGTGACCAAAAATGTAAGAGGAAAGCATGCTTACCAAGAAACGAGGGCTGATTGGATCATTGTTTTAAAACATCGTACGGGTGAGCCCACTATCCAAAGGATATACTTTTTAAGGTGGTCCCTCGGTGTTTCCTTCACAAAGAGGTCGTCATGTGGTCCAAGTCCCGTCTCAGTCTCGCTTTCGTCCAGGGTACTTGTTACGGACGCCAATTGGGTACTACCCCACCTGTCCCAGGCAGGGATTCTGAGGGGCCACCATGATGTATGGATTTTATCCACACCGTCCATTTAATTATTCATATTATTTTAGGGTATAAGACCAAAAATGAGGCAGATTCAACGCTCAAGTGGACCACATAGTGGGGATTAAATGCCTACCGATGAAAATTTCTTGTGGGCTAAGAAGTTTTGTATCTAAGCTAATATTCGTGTCTTTCCATTCATTTGTCAAGCTAAGTGTGGCCATGGTGAAATCCACTCTGTCTATCTGTTTTTCTATATCATGTTAAGACAAGGCCCCAAAAGTGAGATAGATCCAAAATTCAAGTGGGCCACACAACAAGATAAAATGAGTAGGGAAATGTCCACCGTTAAGACTTCCCTGGTATCCACTTTGATGTTTATATACCATCTATGCCATTCCTAAGGTCATTTCTACTGGAATGAACTGAAAAGTCAAAATTATTAATCCGATCCAAAACTTACGTGGCTCCACGTATGTTTCAACGGTGGGAATTCAATCATCACTACTTCTTGTCATGTGGCCCACAAAGTTTTGGATCTGCTTCATTTTTTGGGCATGTCCTGACATGATCGGAAAAAAAATGAATGGAAGAAATGGATTTCTTACGAGCATCACAATGGACCCACTTAGCTTTTCTGTCGCAGAAAGTTCCCAGGAAAGGCTTTGGCAGGCAATCCATATTCATAAAATGCATGCATCAAGGTGGGGCCCACGGAGGACTGTAACAAAATAAGGTGACCGCATATAACCATTTTCTAAATGGTGTTGGCCATACGCCATAAACATGACATGCATGTAAGGAGATCTGGATCATTCAATATAATATGGGGCGGTTGGGACTTTATCTGTTGGACATATATAGGTTTCTTTCAGTAATCCAAGCCGTTCATATAATGGGCCTCACCCTGGATAGCTATACCAAAACAATTGCATCGAAATATTTTAAACTTTGGATTATTCAAAGGTTAAGGAGGCTGTTTTTATTCAAAGAAAAGTGTCATGTAATGATCCAAGGGGTGAAATATTCTTATTATTTCTCAAGCCTTTGATAGCCAGTTTGGGATGGTACTCACGCAATAGAGTGGATTAGGAGGGATGGTATAGGATTTAAGTTTATGATGGCAGATATTAGTGGTTGTACATGTCTTCCACCGGTTTGCAAAATCCCCGGACAGAGTGGATTACATCTTTGGATGGATCGGAATATCCCGGGATTAATTGAAAAATCCATTTGGGATGGCGGATGGGATTTGGCCATCTTGCAGCTACAACACATAGATTGTTTGGGAATGCATGGGTTTAGGCATATACATGTAACATTATCTGGATGTGGAATTCTCAGAGATCTACCTATGCATAGGACATAGAGATTTAGGGTTTAGACGACTTACCTAATTGAGATGTCATAGATGCCATATTAGAAACCAGAAAACCTATGCTGTAATTTTCTTCTCCTTCACACCAATATAGAAAATAATAGATGGGATTTAGGATTCTGTCGTTGTGTAGGATTGGGGACCCAACTCTCTCTTATATAAAATCTGTGGAGATGAGAGTTTGAATTCCATCATAACTCTTTCTCTCCCACTGCTCCACATTGCTGTATCCTAGTTCAACTCAAACAACCCTGCGCAGCCCTGCGTAAGGCTATAACACTCTACCCCTAACGCAGAGTATTTGAATAAATCACATAGAAGTGGGGTTCACTAGTTTACATAATCACAGTCCACATTCAAATCAACTAGACCGTTGATCAATAAGGCCCACCTTATAGAGTTATTACATTCTCAACTTGTGAGCCAATTCATTAATTAATCATGACAATTATTTTACAATAATCAATTGACAACGTCAATGATTAATCATGTAAAATACTTTTGAAAATAGTTTTGATTTAAGAACATCCAAATGGTTAACCAATGAAATTGTTAGACAATATATGTTCAATCTGGTCCATCAAGACTGTTAGTATCAAACCGCGGTAGTCGTCACAACATTTAATTTAGGCGAAATGAGATTAAGCGTGATCACAAGTACTTTCAACCTTAATGACATAAATTCAGAAATTAGGAAATGTGGTATAAGGATTACGCACTTAGTGTGATGATATGTGTTTATCCTTAAGAGGTCCTGAATCTTTTACATGTCTCCAACGAGACATGACTGTAGTTCTACTTACTCAAAATTTGCGCATATATATAGAGAAACAAAAATAAATCTTTATATCAAAATCATCAAAACTGTATAAAATGAGACCTCTAATTGTCTGTGAAAATCAAAGTACGCTCAACTCCCACTATCTGAAAAATCTGTAGGATCAATGACTCCCATGGATGTCACATGCTCCTGAAATGGCATGATTGGGAGCCCTTTAGTGAGTGGATCTGCAATCATTTGTTTAATGCCGATGAATTTCACAGACACTTGATGATTCTGAACTCTTTCCTTTATAACAAGATATTTGACGTCGATATGTCTCGACCTTGATGAATGCTTGTTGTTGCTATATAAAGAAATAATAGCTGAATTATCACAAAATATTCTCAATAGTTTCGAGATATGCTCCAGTACCCGCAAACCTGAGAAGAAACTATGCAACCATAGTGCCTGATTAGATGCCTCGTGACATGTAATAAATTCAGCTTTCATAGTGGATGAGGCTGTGGTAGACTATTTGACACTTTTCCACGATACAGCCCCTTCAATCATCATGAAGACGTATCCTGAGATAGACTTCTTAGTGTCAACACAGCCTGCAAAGTCTGCATATGAATATCCGATCAACTCCAATCGATCAGATCTTCTGTATGTGAGTCCGAAGTCTTTCGTTCTCTATAGATGATTCGTGGTGTCGATTTAGGCCACTTATCCAAGATTGAAGTGGATTAGAGCTATGGGTGGACAACACCACTAATCGACGTGGCAACTTGCTCCTTACTGCTGCATTTTTGAATGTCTGCATGGGTGCAGGAAAATGATTGGGTTTTGGTCAACGCCCTCCCCTGGGCATGATGGACATCTCGGATCATCCATTTGATGATCGTGGTGGGCCACCTCAACTCCCAGCGGACGGACAACGTTTTGATGGGTCCAGGCTATGCAAATTTCTTGGTGGAGTCTACTTCATGTCCTTTGCGAAATCCATGCTGTCCACCGGATTCTACTCGAAAAACCAGTCAACTATGGTTTGTTTGCGCTCAGATTTAGTGTGGAACACGAACTTGTGCTTCTACCGTTCGTCCTACCTTTGGACGGTTGAGATCTGATATCTATTGTCTTTTGAAATACCGCCACCTAGGCGATGGTCATGCCACCCCAACGACGTAATGGACGGTCCAGATAATCCATTTGGATGATGGGTGGGGCCCACTATCAAAACCCAAATTCGACAAGTGTGTTGCTAGGCTTTTTTGGAATTTTGAGGAGATGAGTCGGTCAAACACTTTTGACTAAGTTTTGCTAGTCCGGTGCACTGAGAGTGCACTTGTGCACTGGCAACTGCTAGTGGGGCCCAATGTCATGTACATGAGAAATCCGCTTCGTCCATCCATTTTCTCATCTAATATAAGGAGTTGAAACCAAATTTGAAGCATATCTAAATATCAGGTGGGCCCTAGATCAGTGTTTTTAGGGGCTGATCTGTTCGTTGGGCCACTTTCACAAGGATCTAATGGCTGAAATTTGACATGTATGGTTAATTTATGGTCCTTAGACCAGATATAAAGTTTCGAGTTGAATGGATGTTGGGAACCTTGTGATCTTACATTCTGGACGGTTTTCAGGCATATTTAACGCGAGTAGCGTGATTTTCTCAGATCTCTAGCATGTAATTCTTTGATCTTGGTCCCTTGGGGTCCTTCCCTTGCCTTGGTGATTTTAGAGCATTAAATCCATGCTTTTAGTGCCCTTTTTCAGTTCAGGCTCTTAAATTCACAATGCATTATAAACACGATTAAAATCAGGCGTTAAACAGTATCATCATGTTCATAAAATCATGTAATAACTGGGGTCTAATATACAATATTCGACTCTTCACACAACCCCCAACCAGCATTTTGCTAGTCCCGAGCAAGGTATGCGAAAAATAAGTTGAGAACTACAGGATAATTTCTATATACTCGAGTGAATTTTGCAAATAATCCAGATACGAGAATTCTAAGATTCATGAATGTTGGTATTACTTTCTCCTCCTGGACTCAAGCACACGGTAAATTTCATAATCAAGTTCAAAGTATTAATCCATCAATTCGAAAGCAAATTCTAAACATTGAGTTCCATGGGTGTATAGTGTATCCCCGGCTTATCATCATTAAGAGATTCAATCGTTAATTTCTATGATAACATTGACGATCAAAAGAGCATTCAGAATAACCTAAACCAGAACTTGCCTTACAGATTATCTTTTCATTCTTCCAATTTTTTTTTTTATTTTCATTAAAAGCAACTCCAAGGAGGGGAATCAAATCCTCACCTATAGGGAGCAAACCAGCCAATGGCGGATGGTCGGTGGTCTGTGGGCCCCACTATGATGTATGATTTTCATCCATGCCGTCCATACATTTTTCCAAATCATTTATGATAAGAGACCAAAAATGAGGTATATCTAAATCTCAGGTGTACCACATTACAGGAAACAGTGTTGAATGGGCGTCAACCATTAGAAACCTTTAGGGGTCCCACTGTGATGTTTGTGAGAAATCCTCCCCATCTAAGTTCATTCATAGGGTCACAAAGACCTGGATGAAGAGGAAAAATAAATTTCATAATGATCCAAAACTTCTGTACCCCTAAAAGGGTTTCAATGGTAGACGTTCAATTCCCCACTGCCTTTTACAGTGTGGTCCACTTGATAGTTAGATCTATCTTATTTTACATCTCAAGCTTAATATGAGCTCGCCAAATAGATGGACGGTTTGGATATAACATACCTCATGATGGGACCCACAAAAGGCGGTGGGGATTACAACAACAAAAAAATAAATAAATAAATAAAAATAAAAAACCTGGAACCTATAGCTACGGATTATAACCGTAGCCATATCTATAGGCCTTGCTTTGTCAATATGTATCGAAGGTCTTTCGATATATCGAAAAAGGTCCCGAACAGTCTGGCGAGTTTAACTCAAAAATCCTGTAGTTTTCCCTATGGCCACGGATTATAACCGTAGCCATAACTGTAGTCCGTTGCATTCTATGCATTTTTTTTTTAAAAAAAATTAATTTAATTTTTTTTTTTTTTTACATGGAGAACTTTATTCTACCTACATTTTTTTCTAATGTATATTTATATAAATATGTATATATAAGCATATAAAATTTTTTCTCTCTTTTAATTTATTTATTTGTCTATTTATTCAACAAGCATATCTCCTAAACTAGAATGATTTACTTAATGTACCACATGATTTTGGGTAGGAGAAGCTAATTTAGCCAACAAACCTAGTTATTTTCCAAGATTCCATCGGGTCGATGGTTGAAAATTCATTTCATTCACTTCGTAGTCAATTTCAATCACTTCGCAGTCTAACTGGAAATTGAGCGGGGTAAAAATGAAATTGAGCGGGGCAAACTAGAAATTGAGTGGGGCAAGCATGAAATTCAGCGGGGCAAACATTAAATTAAGCGGGGCAAACTAGAAATTCAGCGGGGTAAATATGAATTTCAGTGGGGCAAATATGAAATTGAGCAGGGCAAAATAGAAATTCAGCGGGGCAAACATGAAATTGAGCAAGGCAAACTAGAAATTCAGCAGGGCAAACATGAATTTTAGTGGGGTAAACATGAAATTGAGCGGGGCAAACACGAAATTGAGCAGGACAAACATGAAATTGAGCGGGGCAAACATGAAATTCAACGGGGCAAACATGAAATTGAGCGGGTCAAACGGTGGAAAACAAAATACATCTGTGTTTTCCCTTCATTAATGTTTAAGAGACCTTATAAACCAATTAGATGGCAAATAAACATGTTAGGCCTACGAGCATTAGTCTGTCTGGAGCTCAGAACTGACAGGGCAGTACCTAAGCCATCGTTAGACTTTCTTAACATGTCAGCGCCTCAAATGATCGCATGTTGTGCCAGAGAGGGAAGCTGATTGGCTGGTGTATAACTGTTGTATGTATGTGTCGTTGGAAGAGGGGCACTGACGCTCCTCGATCTCCAAGTTGTACGAACAGTTCAAAGGAGATCAAAGTTACATAGCTAAATAATGATGTATTTATTATATCTAGATTATTTTAGAGCATTAACCCAAAAACTGAATCATATCCAAAGATCATTTGGACCACACCATAAATAGTAGCAACAATAATGATTTTCACTGTTAAACAATTTGTAGGGCCCACCGTAATGTTTATTTTACATCCAATCTTTTCATAAGGTCACATACACCTGAATGAAGAGTAAAAGCAAATTTCATATTGATCCAAAACTTCGGTGAGCCCAAAAGGGTTTCAATGGTAGACGTTCAATCATCTACTGGTTTTTGCAGTGTGGTCCACTTGATAGTTAGATCTATCTTATTTTCATCTTAAGTGTAAGGCCCGTATCCTAGACTGTACCGTTCCGTATGCTTCCGTTGTCCTCCTGGTCGAATTCCGGTGACCCTCGATCTATATCCGACGTTTGCGCGCGATCCTAAGTCGAGTCCTGCATATCGAAGTCAGCTCGATCTGAAACTTACCTTAGCGACCGCGTCGTCGCCGTGGTTCCGACGCCGCATCTCGCAAGCCGAGGAGACACCCGAGCCAGGAGATGTGGGCCTGCGTTCAGTTCGAGAAAAACGTCGCGCGTTGCAAACATCAAGGGAATCTCTAGGACGCATCACATCAATCACCTCACTTGTCAAAAGTACACCCATCAATAAACTCATTACTTCTCCCATTCCCAAGTACAAAAGCAACCCCAAAAAGTCAACTTTTCCATCACCTCACCATCTCTCTCCCATCACTTCTCTTACATCACTCTCTCCGTCATCTTTCTTTCTCGAAGCAAATCCCATGAGTCTAACTTCCAAGCTCTCCATGAGAGAGCTAGTGTGGCCCACCTTCCTACCTCCCATCTCCACCCTCCAAGCCTCATCTGAACCGTTGGATCACGTTCTTTGGAGTTATAAAATGCGTTGATGGAAGAAGGAAGAAGAGATCTAAGGTAGGTGATCTTATGTTTTGATTTTGTGATTTAAGGCCCCACTTATGGTGGGACCCATCTTGATGTATGATTTGTATCTAAGAGATGCCCATAGTGGCTGGTCCCTCCACCATCCTATCTTTCTCTCTCTCCCTCTCTCATTTTTATAATGGTGATGAGGTGTGTGGCCCACCTAGTGTGTGTATGGCCCACCATGATGTTTTATATCCATGCCATTTACTCGTGTGACCCACCTTGCTGGGCCGTCTAGCGGACGGGATCGCCGCCCGTCCATCTGGACAGGCCCGAATGAAAGGAAAACAAAATGTCGGCTTGATCCAGAAATTTCGGCGGGCCACACTCACGTGGACTCTACTTGTTGATGATGCACGTGTGGTGCATCCACACCGTCCATCATGGCCAGGGAATGAGACAGATTCAAATATCAGATGGACCCACACCGTCCACGTGTGGGGCACACCTTGACGCATGCCCGGTATTTACACCGTCCACCCTTTGGCCGTGGACTCACCATGGGAGTGTGTGGGGTCACCACTGTCCAGGGGCATGGACCCCACAGATGTATGAATTACGTATCTAGACCGTCCGTCTGCTGTCAGCAGCAGATAGCTATGACTGACATCAGCAGGTCTGTGGACCTGATCATGAGATATGCGTTAAATCCAACCTTCTATCAGGTGGACCACACTACAGGATCAGTGGAGATTGAACGTCCACCAAGAGGTACGTACATCCACCGTCCATCAGTGGCCGTGGGACCCATGATATATGTGCTGTACCTTCTCCGTCCAGTAGCAGACGCTGCTGGAGAGGCAAATCACAAATATCAGCTTTCCTGCGGTGGGCCACACGTGTGGACCCACCTCATGCATGTATCCTATATCTGGGCCGTCCATCCGTTGGACGGCCAGCAGCTTTCTGTTGCCTATTGACGTCCGCAAGAGTGTCGTGGCCCCATCATGCTGTATATAATCCAGACCGTCCACCATTTCCAGACAGTGCTGGATGGTAGGCCCCTTTAACTTGTATTATATAAATATAATATATTATATTATATTCATATTATATTCATATACGATACATATAATATATAATATATTATATGTGGTGGGCTCCACGTGGGACCCACCTTTACATCACCTATTCCATCCATCCGTGGATTTCATCCACGTGGACTACCTAGATGTATGCATTCTTTTCACACCGTCCATTGACAGTGGCAGTCCATCAGGACGTATGGACTATCTGGATCGTCCAGGTCACGTGTGCCACCACGTTATGTGAGTTAGATTCGACTGTCCGTCCAGGTGGATTGGACGTTGGTCCCACTGATGATGTATATGTTATATCCTAACCTTCCATTCATTCGAACGTGGGACGTGGACCCACTAGGATGTATGGATTTGATCCAAACCGTCCATCTGGGCGTTGGGCCAACAGGCCTCACTTGATGTATGTATTACACCCAAGCCGTCCACCTGTTTTGCCAGCATGGACAACACCATGATATATGTTCATTCATGCCGTTCATCAGAAGGTGGGACCCACCTTGGTCAATGCATTGTATATCCACACCGTCTGTCCATTTTAATGGACTGGTGCGCCGCACATGTGGACCACCTTAATGATGCAGATTGGCTGGTGTACCTCTCACCGGTAATATAGCTGTTGTACTCAGCAGTTCTGTGAGTCCCACACGTGATATGAGTTAGATTCAAACCGTCCATCCATTCGGCAATCTCGTGTTAAGGGCTGAGACTAAAAATGAAGCAGATCTTATGGTCAGAAGGACCACACTGCAGAGAGCAGTGTTAAGTGAACGTCCACCATTGAAACCCATTTTAGGGTCACGGAAGTTTGGATCAATGTGAGATTTATTTCCTCTTAATCCAGGTCTTCGTGACCTTACGATAAAGTTGGACGGAAAATAAAGTGGTGGGTCCTACAATTTAAACGGTGGAAATCAGTATCTCCACTATTGTTTGTGGTATGGTCCAGATGATCTTTTGGTATGATTCATTTATTTGGATAATGCTCTATATAGATGGATGAATGGTGTAGTTGTTGTAGCCCATTTGATACGGCCGTTGGATGTATTTGGGGCCCATTTGATGAGGCCCGATGTGAAGTATTTGGGGCCCATTTGGAAGGGCCCGATGTGATGTATATGAGGCTATTGTATGAGGCCCAATATGATGTATTTGTGGCCCATTTAGTGAGGCCCATGTGATGTATTTGAGGCCCATGTGCAGGGTCCACCTATTGTGTATTTTAGGCCCATGAGTTGGAGCCCATAGTGATGTATATGCGACCCATGATTGAGGCCTGATATGATGTATTTATAGCCCATGTGCCGAGGCCCATTGTGATGCTATAAGGCCCATTGGTGCGGCCCCAATGACGTGGCCCATTGTGATGTATTCCTGGCCCATATGGCAAGGCCCGACGTGATGTATATGAAAGGCCCAAGTGCAGGACCCACCTGTTGTGTATTCAAGGCCCGATGTGATGTGTGATTTTGCCATGGTATAGGTAATGCTGTTTACGTGGGCCACTCCTGGGAGCAATGTTGGTTAAATGTCCACATTAATGGGTAATGATGGTTGAATGTCTATATTGTGACCTTCCCTTAGGCCTTGTTACGCCCATTCTCATCGATTCCGATTGTCGAGGCCGATTATCGAGGTCGATTCCGATTTACGTGACCGATTTGTCGATTCTGATTGTCGTGGCCGATTGCCTATTAGTGATCGAGGCTGATTATCATGACCGATTGCCGATTCCGATTTACGTGACCGAGATTTGCCGACTCTGATTATCGATCGATCGGATTGTCGTGACCGATATGCCAATTCTGGTTATCGATTGATCCGATTGTCATGACCGATTTGCCGATTCTGATTATCAATCGATCCTAATTGTCGTGGCCGATTGCTGATTGACGTAACCGATTTGACGACTCCGATTATCGATCGATCCAATTGTCGTAACTTATTTGCCGATTCTGATTATCGATCGATCCCGATTGTCGTGGCTGATTGCCGATTCCGATTGACGTTACCAATTTGCTGATTCTGATTATCAATCGATTCCGATTGTCGAGGCCGAGTATCGAGGCCGATTCCAATTGTCGAGGCCGAGTATCGAGGCCGATTCCGATTGTATAGGCCAACTCCGATTGTCGAGGCTGATTTCAATTATCAAGGCCGATTGTCGAGACCATGCGACCCGTAGTTGAGGCCCATTGTGATGTGTATTCGGCCTGTGTGATGTATATGCGGCCCGTGTTTGAGGCCCAATGTCATGTATATGCGGCCCGTGTTAGAGGCCCATTGTGATGCATTTGGGGTTTAGGCGATGGAGTCCAGCATGATGTATATTAGGCCCATGTGAGAGGCCCATCGTGATGTGTAGTAAGCTCTTGAGAGAGGCCCATGGTGTTGTACAATTGGCCCTTATGTGAGGTCATGGGTTTACTATATGTTAGGATCCATGAGGGCTATTCCTTGGGGGTAATGTTGGTTAAATGTCCACATTGTCGAGGTCGATTGTCGATGCCGGTTATTGATACCAATTATGAGTATGTGACAGCATAACATCATGATACATGCCCATACGCATCATCTGCATGTTTGTTATGAGACGTGGTTGATCATTGCATATGTCATTGAGTGTGTGTTATGAGAGTCCCTGATAGGCGGATGTTATCTCACATGAGCGCACAGTATGTGCAGGATTGATGCATGACTGGATTGTATAACTCATGCATCTTGCATTGTTTGCTGTGATTCCTATACGCCCTAGCGACATCAGGGCCATAGCCTCCACAGGCATATCGTGGATGGCCAGAGGGGACACCGAAAATGTTTGGTTCTAGCATACGGGCGCCATAGATGTCCCTGGGTGAAAATTCCTAAACCTCCGTGGCCAGGAGACGCCCCAACGTCTAGATCGAGTAGATACATGAGCACCCGAGTGCCGAATACCAGGAGGGCCGCGTCTCCTACTATGTCGTGGTCGGTTGGAGGGGGTGTGACCCTTACCTGCTCAGTGAGGGGGCAATGTATAGGTTGAGTTTGACTGGCTTGAGGAATGGGTCCACTATCGACGAGCTGGGCCCGATATTGGTAGGCGAATAGTGAGGTCTCTTCCACTTACCCAGTCGTGTGCTCGGATAGGGCGGCAAGCTGTGTAGAGTATAATAGACCTCGGTGATGATCCCAGAGATGAACCGTACTGATTTGTGGACTTATTTAGCAGGAGTTGCATACTCATTCATTCACTATCTACTCGGGCTGATGGTGCGCAACTATTTGTTACGTGTACTTTCGCATGGCCAGAATTTTGGTTGGGCGTGCGATTAACCTGAGATCAGGAGTTTACCTCCTTGAGTCTGACTATCCAAATTTAGGTATGGAATTGGTTTGGATAAAAGTCCCTTGTGATAGACTCCATAGCTTGCGATACTACGTACTATCATCCCGACTTCACACTTCAGCATGGTAATTCCATTCGCACCGCATATTGCATTACATCCATGGCATATGGTATTTTGGGTTACTGTGTTTCTTCATTTATATGGTCTAGATACAATTGACGTTATTCGTGGACTCATCAGGAATTACATACTGCATTGCATCCTCGGCATTTGATATTTGACTCTTTATGACTCCTCATTTGCATAGTTGTTCTATATTGTGTATTCTGATATTGATTGACTCATGAACTTGTCCGTATTTTGCTTACTTTGTTATCGTATAATGATCTTGCCAGTATTTCTGTTCACTCTGATAATTCCTGCTCTTGTCAGTATTTCTGTTTACTCTGGTCATTAATGACCTTGTTAGTAATTCTGATTATTCCGATATTGTACGATTTATGGATTACCAGTATTTTCGGTACTGTATGATGATGACATTGTATTGAATACTTGACACTTACCTTGTGCACACATTTACACACACTCTCTAAACTTCTATAAGCTTATGCACGATAGATGCGTGCAGGTGATGTTAGGTTGCAGCAGTGTTGAGTTTGGAGCATGCAGCAGTCTTCTGGAGCTTGATTTTCGATTTATATATTTCCATTCAGTATTATAATCAAATGATTATATTAGTGGATATGTGATGGTGATGTTGCCTTTGTGATTTGGGTATACTTGTGGTTATGCTTATTACGAGTTAAATGTAAAAAAAAAAAAAAAAAATCTTTCTTGTAGGATCCTAGGATCGGAATCTGGCGTATGGACGCTAGGAGCCGAGAATAGAGTATTACGGAGGCTGTTGGCACCGGATTCGGTAATCGGGATTCCTGTTAATCCAATTTTCAGGTTTGGGGCGTGACATCAAGCCTTAAGACAAGCTCCTCAAATCGATGTACGATCTAGATATAACATATACCCCGTGATAAGACTCACAAAACTTTCTCCCATAGCCACTCTCTTATATAAAATGCATTCGATCCCTAACACAGACCTCATATTTGCCCCGCTCAATTTTTAGCTTGCCCCGACCAATTTCATGTTTGCCCCGCAGAATTTCTAGTTTGCCCCGTTGAATTTCGTATTTGCCCCCCTCAATTTCATGTTTGCCCCACTGAAATTCATGTTTGCCCCACTGAAATTCATGTTTGCCCCGCTCAATTTCATGTTTGCCCCTCTCAATTTCTAGTTTGCCCCGCTGAATTTCTCGTTGGCCCCGCTGAATTTCATGTTTGCCCCACTCAATTTCTAGTTTGCCTCGCTCAATTTTATGTTTGGCCCGCTCAATTTCTTGTTGGCTTTGTTGAATTTCATGTTTGCCCCGCTCAATTTCTAGTTTGCCCTGCTCAATTTCATGTTTGCCCCGCTCAATTTCTAGTTTGCCCCGCTTAATTTTATGTTTGCCCCACTCAATTTTTAGTTTGCCCCGCTCAATTTCATGTTTGCCCTGCTCAATTTTCAGTTTGCCCCGCTCAATTTCATGTTTGCCCCGCTCAATTTTCAGTTTGCCCCGCTCAATTTTCAGTTTGCTCTGCTCAATTTCATGTTTGACCCGCTCAATTTCTAATTTGCCCCGCTCAATTTTTATGTTCGCCCCGTTCAAAGGGGATCAAAGTTACATGGGCCCCACAATTATGTATTTATTATATCCACAACGTTCATCCATACTTCGAGATCATTTGGGAGCATTAAAAAAGAAAAAAGAAAAAAAAGAATCATATCCAAAGATCAACTGAACCACACCACAAAGAGCAACGGGAAAATTGATTTTCACCGTTAAAAATTTTGTAGGGCCCACCATAACATATATTTTCCATCCAATCTATTCATAAGGTCACAAAGACCGGATGAAGAGGAAAAACAAATTTCATAATGATCCAAAACTTACATGACACATAAATGGGTTTTAATAGTAGACGTTCAATCCTCCACAACCTTTTACAATGTGGTCCACTTGATAGCTAGATCTATCTTAATTTTCGTCTCAACCTTAACACGAGCTCTTCAAATAGATGGACGGTTTGGATATAACACATACCTCATAATAGGACCCACAAAAGCTGTGGGATTACAACGAAAAAAGAAGAAGAAGAAGAAGCCATTCAGTTGGGGTCAGTGGGACCCTATAGCTACGGATAATGACCGTAGCTTCGATATATCAAAGATCTTTCGATATTATCGAAAAAGTCTAGAACTGTCTAGCGAGTTTGCCAAAAAATCCTGCAATTTTCGATATACTATGGCTACGGATTATAACCGTAGCGAAAACCGTAGCTAGACTGCGCAATGGTAGTGGCCGCGGTGGTCTGTGTTTTTTTTTTTTTTTTCTTGCTGTATTGCTTTTGTGGGTCCCATCATAAGGTCTGTATTATATCCAAACCATCCATCTATTTGGCAAGCTCATATTAAGGCTTGAGACGAAAAATAAGATAGATCTAACTATCAAGTGGACCACACTGTAAAAGGCAGTGGGGAATTGAACGTCTACCATTGAAACCCTTTTAGGGGTTACAGAAGTTTTGGATCATTATGAAATTTGTTTTTCCTCTTCATCCAGGTCTTTGTGACCCTATGAATGAACTTAGACGGGGAGGATTTCTCACAAACATCACAGTGGGCCCCCTAAAGGTTTCTAATGGTTGACGCCCATTCAACACTGGTTCCTATAATGTGGTACACCTGAGATTTAGATATACTTCATTTTTGGTATCTTATCATAAAATGATTTGGAAAAATATATGGACGGCATGGATGAAAATCATACATCATAGGGAGCCCACAGACCACCGACCA
>JAJHSJ010000798.1:0-71024 GCA_021015155.1 Magnolia officinalis | reverse complement strand
TGACTGGATTGATAACATGTTAACCTTTGCTCTATGATTCCACTGAGTTGATCACTCACTCCCACGTTAAGGGACGATGTTTTAAACACCAACCAGACCCTGTCTTGATTTCAGATGATGACGTGCCCCCAGAGGCGGAGCCTGATTACTATGACGATCAGGACGAGTTTCTCTTATATGTCGTTCTCGGCGGCTTCGCTTAGGTCATCCGGATCGACGGGACTACAGAGATTATCATTGTAGCTGTAATGTTTGACATTTTGATTTTGAGACTATTACACGATATGGTGACTCAATGATGTATTCATACTCTAAAGACCGATCGTGATCTTTTGACTTATATACGTTTATTTATGTCTTTCAGTCTTCCGCTTGCATTTTACAACTTGATCTGGAGTATGAATTACTGTTTTGGTATAATCTCACTCATGATTAATGCACTAATACAGACAACATTTAATCATAAGCATATATGTTGCATAAGTGATGTTTTGGAACTCGGGAGTTGAGTCGCTACTCGACCCCCGATTTTCAGGGCATTACATCGCGACCCTTATGGACCTGGTTGTCCATACATGACATTTAACTGCACCTCAAAATCACCTCATTCGTGAACTCCGCACGATGACTATAAAATCAACAAGTGAACTTTCGTTTAATTACAAGAATTGCAGGACAAGGAAGAAGAATAGTGACTGGATGGGTGCTACAGGTGGGCCAATTTGAGCTCTTCAAATCTTTTAGCAGCCCTAGCTTTAGCTTTCGTTGCTGCATCGTATCTCTCGATCCAGTGCAGCCTTTTCTCGTTAAAGTCCTTATCGTGAGACTTAGCGGAATGACACCGCTCGATTTCTCTTTTCACCACAGAAAAATTCTCTGCGAGTTGCCAAAGTTCTGAAATTGTCTTCAGAATTTCCTATGGAGGCCGTTGATCTTCAGGGAGATCATGAACGTTCCTGAGGAAAGGGAAGGGATCTCTCATAAAGGATGAATGCGAGAAGGACTCGATGCCTTCTTCGAATGTCTCCTCCACTATTTTGATTGAAAGAGCAACCAAATCCATGAATGCTTAAGTTGTTGCAATAAGGATTCTGGGTCGAATTGCACCCGAGTACCACTTTTATAGGCTGGTCAAACATTCTGAATGGTCTCCCGAATTCCAAAGGGGTTAAGGAGAAGTAGGGACATTAAAGAAAGTAATTGAATCCAAGTACCACTTTGATAGGCTTGTGAACGGGTGGTTAATGTGAGTAGGATGTCCTGCGACTATTGGTTTTCCAAGGCTGGTGGCTGTAAGCCACGTTTGTTGACATGCACAAGGGATCGTTGTTGTATACGTATAGTTGAACGTGGATGGCAAACCACGATCGATATATCATGACAACCACGGCCCCTGTAATACTATAACAACAATACATATCATCTTAAAACCACGATCTGTCGAACATCATAACCACGGCCCGACTGAGACGAAAACCACGATGCATAACAATAACGCCATAGTCTATATGACAACCACAAAACTGTCATGTGATCTGATCCTGTGGTTCACGTGCATGTTAGATCATGGTTATTGTCCATGATCGTTCTTGGTTCACAACCACTACCCTAATCCGGTCACTTGAAAAGCCTGCATGATATGTGTACACGACATGGCTCATATGGATCGTGCTTATGTGTTTCGTTCATGACGTACATAATCCATACGACATTACAATTATCACGACCAATATAACATGACAAACACGACACATATAACATGACAAACATGTTCCATGAAACGTGGGACTAACACCACCTGCAACCCACGACCCATATAACACGGAAAATCATGAGGCATATAACATAAAACCCACGCCCACCGCTTAGTGATAGGTGTTCTCCTTACAATCCCGATCCATGTAACACAATCACGATCACACGGAACATTAGAAGGTGGAACCACGACAATTTTACCATGACAACCATCATCCATTAGAAGTGTGAACCACGACAATTTTACCATGACAACCACCATCCATTAGAAGTGTGAACCACGAAAATTTTACCATGACAACTGCATATCTCCAAAGGAAATGGTTTCTTTTCCGCTGGCTGGGTGCCCGTTGATATTGTCGAGATGCTGGAGTTCTGAAGATGTCTTCCAAACTTCCTGTCGAGGCCGTTGAGTGTCAGGAATATCATAAACATCCCTGAAGAAAGGGAAGGGATCACACGTAAATGAAGAACGCCAGAAAGAATGGATGCCATCTTTGAATATCTCCTTCATGGTCCTATTTTTTATTTTTATTTTTTTTTTAAAGATTCTTGAAGCCTAAGTACCACTTTTATAGGCTGGTTAGATAGATGGATCAACATGCCGATTTCTAAGGGTCACATATTTTCTGAATGGTCGCAGGGATTCCGAAGGGTCGCGCTCGGTTCCCAACAGATTATGTAACATCTCGGAAAATTCCATACAAAGACCCGAGTACCACCTCAGGCAGAAATCACTCAGGATCAAATCCTTTAGGAATTAGACAAAATTAACTAGGTGCTAAACTAGATTAGCTACGAAATTCGCTTGATCCACTTTAAATACGATTTGCAAGACCCAAAACTTGTAGAATCATTGACGCTAGGTTACCCTAAAATCTAGGATCAATCTCATTACCTAGTTGCTCTCGGGAGCACATTGAAACTCCGTATTGGAGCTAGACTGCACGTCGAAAGTCCGATTACTACGAAATTATATAATTAAGACCGCCTTACTGGACTTGACCACCACCTCGGACCTGAAGCTATTCGCTTGAGCCCAGAGCGAAGAGTGTGAGAAATTGTGGTTTTCTTTAGAAATTAAATCTAATTTAAGTAATCTGAGACGTGTCGCTTGCGGGCCAGATATAAGCAATCAGACCGTCGAAATCTGACCCAAATACACCCTCGGATCAGGGAAAATTTCCTATACAGGCCAGTGTACTTCTGGCCCTGATCGGTGATCGTGGACCATTTAACTGAAACTAGTCCACCACGGTCAATCTGTAAATCTGATCGGACCGAAAACTCAGCTGGACCTAGATCCATGGTCAGGGAGCTTAAGTCCGACCTTTGGCTCAAGGGGGGCTCCGGAAGTGCTCCATTGAGCTGAAACAGACATCCTTTGGCTATAACCTATGTATACCATGGACATGGGGCTATTTCCGTTAGTTTTGGGCCTATATAAGGACCTTAAACCCTCTCCCATTCACTCCATATGAATTTGAGAAAACCTCGGAGAGAGAAGAGAGTAAAGAGAGGGAAAGTGGGAGAGAAGTGGGAGAAGATTCCGGGTACTCTACCCTGCTATTCTACGTGCCTATCCATCACTACCAAATCGCTATTCTGGCGATTCTGACTTCGTTCTTAGGTAAGAAAACCTAACCCTAATCTTTTCTAGGGTTTTAATTGTTACAAGTGGCGAGATAGCTGACTTAACTCACTTTATAGGTTGATGTACCATCGTTGACCAAGCCTTAGAGTTTCTAGCGAATTCGTTACGCTTTTACGGCGTAAGGTGCGGATTATAGATGTATAGGTTATGGTTTTCAAGGTTTTCATTGCCGGTTAATGATTTATTCTTGATGTGGGTGCTATTTCACATGTAAAATGCGTCGTCTGTTTCATGTTACAGTTATATATGAACTATGTGGCATATGGTGCATTCTACGTACATGTTGAGATATTTGGATACGTATGGAATTTGGATTTGTGCCTAACATGATTATCTGTCGTGAATATATGCTTGATACGTATGCGACAACTCCTTAGCGAAAGGACTTGCCCTAAATCACGTCATGGTAAAAATACGATATATGTGATACAGTGTGTTGCCCAAGTGTTTGTGGAAATGCATAAATGAATATGGAACTCGGATTCATGCATGCCATGATTATCCGTCGTGAGTATATGCGCGTGGTATGTGGGGCAACTCCCTAGTGAAAGGATTTGACCTAATATATGTGTAAACAACATACATCATATATGACGATGTATGTAGTCTAAGTGTTTGTAGAAATGTCTGAGTGTGCTAAGTATTACTAAAGAGTACTCTGTATGAGGGTTGAGATATGAATCTCAGCTACCTTAATTATGTGTATGATTTCCTACATGTACGTTACATCATGATGTTTGTTTTATTTATGGAATGAATGTGTGTGCAATCATGTCTGTGTTACATTTCACAACATGCTCGTATTATTTTACGAAGTGAATTCGTTGTTCTTTATTGCTTTGACTGTCTCATATGATTACTGGATGAAGTTGAATGAAGTTGGGACTAGGATATAGTCCAGGCAATCGGTAATCGGTCCTGAGTTCGTGGCTGAGATTCATTCGCCACGTAGGACGTGTTTGATGAACCCGAGTCGTCGTTAGTCGTCGGCAGTGGTTAGGCACACGAAGTGCTTACATACATCATGTCGATCGATACGATGTGCGCTCGTATTAGTCGAGCTCGCCAAGTAACCCAATTTGCCTATTGTATGTTCACTATGTATGGATGCTATTGTTTGAACCTAAGGTACTGAACTCACTAGTGAAACCCCGTTCAACTATGGTACCTCTATCCACTAAGACTCATGAGCCGGACATGGTGGTATGAGACACCGTGGTCGAGCTGTCGGCCTATGCTGGGGCGATGAGTCTCCCCGTAGTGACCAGTGAGCAACCTAGACTCGTGATCTGAATACGGTGGTATGGGACACTGTATTGGAGCTGTCGGCCTACACTGATTTGGTGACGAGCCCTTTGTAGTAACCCCAAGCAAACTCTGAACCTGCGGAGAGGCGACGAACCTTTCCATAGTAATTAGAGTATACACTAAGCCTGTACTGATTTGGCGACAAGCCCATTGCAGTGACCTAGAACCACAACATCGTATGAGATTTACTAGGACTGACGACCCTAGAATGAATCCTTGTTTGGGAATGATATAAGGGAGGTACCTTAGTTTTCCCATACTGCTGTATGAAAAGGACTAATAAAAAACTTGGTAATCACGCTCATAACATTGCACTGCATGTGCCCCAGATTGAAGAGCACAGAGGGAAGAAAGCATGCCGCGACCGTAAGATGGTGTCGCACGAGGGAGTGTAGGCGAGGGCATGCATCATGACTACATTTCATCCTTGCATTAATAAGAGTATCTAGGATTGTTTGATTGTACTGCTTTATCATTACTACTTGATTGAATTGATAACATGTTAACCTTTGCTCTATGATTCCATTGAGTTGATCACTCACTCCCACGTTCTGGGACGGTGTTTTGAACACCCACCGGACTCTGTCTTAGATGCAGATGATGATGCGACTCAGGAGGTGGAGCCTGATTACCATGACGATCAGGACGAGTTCTCTTATATACAGTTCTCCGGCGACTTCACTTAGGCTATCCGGATCGACGGGGCTACAGGGATTATCATTGTAGTTGTAGTTGTGTTTGATATTTGATTTTTGAGACTATTACATGTATATGGTGACTCAGTGATGTATCATACTCTAGAGACCGATTGTGATCTTTTGACTTATATACGTTTATTTATGTCTTTCAGTCTTCTGCTTGCATTTTACAACTTGATCTGGAGTATGAATTACTGTTTTGGTGTAATCCCACTCATGATTAATGCACTAACACAGACAACATTTAATCATAAGCATATATGTTGCATAAGTGATGTTTTGGAACTTAGGAGTTGAGTTGCTACTCGGCCCCCGATTTTCAGGGGTTTATAGATTGCGTGGAGGAAGCGACATTAATACGACTTCCTGAAATGACTATGTCGGTGTGACTACTTTGTTACAAGGTCGTTGTTGTTATGTTATATGGGTCGTGGTTGCCAGTCTACTTTCCAACGGTCCACGATCTAGCGTTGGATGACAACCACGATGCAAAGCGGATAAAAACCGCGATCCATTGTGCATGTGAAACGTGATCCAACGTGTAGATTGAGCGCGAACACGACATTAAAAACCATAAGTTGGATGAATCGGTCAAATGGTTTGATAGATAGAAAAGGAAGAGAACACGTTTCAAACCACAACCATGATCAACCAAACACGACAACCAATCCATATAAAATGGCAACTACAAAACATATAGCATTACAATCACGACCCATATAACATGAAACCGCGAACTCAAAGTACTACAACCACGACCTTATTAACATAGTAATTTCCAGAAGAGAAGCTCAGTGATGTCACGACCCATGTAACATGAAACCGCGACCCTTACAGAATTGCAACCACGACCTATTTAACACAGTAACAGCCAGAAAAGAAGCTCAGTGATGCGCAAGACTCTGTACGTTTCTTCCACTTAAGTTTGCAAATGGGGATATTTATTATCATATTTTTTATTCTCTCCACTTCGGATTCAGTGCGACCTTTCCACATGCAGCATGCAAGCGACGACCCTCTCGATGTTCAGGGCACCATGATAAAATTTATCATGCGGCGCGCTGATTTTAAAGTGTAGCGCTCCTGCGATAGAGAAGCAAAGTAGAAGAAAAGGTAAGTATTCCCATGTCATTGCAGAAAACTATTCTTCAAGAACATTTTTCCACTAGCTGGGTGCCTGTTGAAGTTGTCAAGTAGCAGGAGTTCTGAAATTGTGTTCGAAATTGTTTATGAAGGTCGTTGAGCTTCTGGAAGATCATCGACATCCCATGAGGAAAGAGAAGGGATCATTAATAAAGGAAGAACGAGAGAGGGACTCAATGGCTTCTTCGAATATCTCCTCCATTATTTTGAATGAAAAAGCAAAGAAATCCATGAACGAGTAAGGTGATGCAATAAATAAGAATTCTGGTTCGGATTGGCCTGTGGGAGTAATCACATGAAACCGAAGTACCACTTTTATAGGCTGGTCATTCAATGGTCAAGGTGCTATTTCTGAAGGGTCGCACTGATTGCGTGGGGATGTCATAACATAAAACAATGACACATATAAAGTAACAACCATGACTCATATAACATGTTTCGTGGTTCTCGTGTTATATTGGTTGTGGTTAGAATATCATACGGGTCTTCTTTGCCATTCCATTAGATGCACAACCACGATCTAACGTGTATAAAAAACACGATCCAGTGCACAAGTGAATCACGATCCATCATCGAAGATAACCAAGACACTTATTGGTCTCATCCATGACCATTCCCTTCGGAATCAGCGCCTTGATGATTGAATGACTCGCTACTTATCCGCAATCTGTTGGACACCGAGTGCGATCATTCAAAATCCACACGACCGTTCAGAATCGGTGCCTTGACCATTGAATGAACTAGCTACTTATCCACAATCCGTTGGGCACCGAGCACGATGTTTCGGAATCCGCGCGACCGTTCAGAATTAGAGCGACCCTTCGGAAACAGCGTCTTGACCATTGAATGACTCGCTGCTTATCAGCAATTGTTGGGCACCAAGCACGATCCTTTGAAATCTGCGTGACCGTTCAGAATCAGCACGACCCTTTGAAATCGGTGCCTTGACCATTGAATGAACTAGCTACTTATCCGCAATCTGTTGGGCACCGAGCCCGATCCTTTGGAATCAGCGCGACCGTTCAGAATCAGTGCGACCCTTCGGAATTGGCACCTTGACCATTGAATGAACTAACTACTTATCCGTAATCCGTTGGGCACCGAGCACGATCCTTCGGAATCAGCGCGACCGTTTAGAATTAGCGCGTCCCTTCGAAATTGGTGTCTTGATCATTAGATGACTCGCTACTTATCCATAATCCATTGGGCACCGAGCACGATCTTTCAGAATCCACGCGACCTTTCAGAATCAGCGCGACCCTTCGGAATTGGCGCCTTGACCATTGAATGAACTAGCTACTTATCCACAATCCATTGGGCACCAAGCGCGATCCTTCAGAATCTGCGCAACCGTTCAGAATCAGCGCAACCCTTCGGAATCGGCGCCTTGACCATTGAATGACCACCCTATAAGAGCGATACTCATCCACAAACCAAGGAAATGTAACATAACAACCACACCCACATAACATGACAACATCTACCATATAACACTGGAAAGAGACCCATAGAAATTAACAAATAAGACCCATTTAAATGGGTCGTGGTTCTCATATTAATGTGTCGTGGTTGCCTTTCCTCTTTACTCAGATCCACGATCCTATGTTGGATGACAAACACGATCTAACTGGATAACACGTCGTCGAAGAACATGACTAACTTGGCAGATCGCCACGTGATAATAACAACTCCCCATATATATTCACCACAACGATTCATTGTGGTTGTCAACCACAATTTCCAACTACATTGTCGTAGTTGTTCTTGTGTACTGCGCGATCCAGCGACAAGGATGTGGTTGACATATACAATGGATTGTGCATTCCAACAACTATCATCATGCAATGCATCATCATCCAATGTTCGTCACATTCCCGAACGTTTGAGTTTGTCGTGGTTGATATGGATCGCGGTTCTAATGCTACGTGGGTCGTGGCTGTCATGATATATGAATCGTGCTTGCGTCCACGTTCAACCACCCTTCTATAACATTGATCCATTTCAGATGTCAAGGGACCTGACTGACAAGCACGATCCATTGTGCATCTGAGTCACGATCACAGAACGGGGTCGTTGTTGTCATGTTATACGGTTCGTGGTTGTCATGATACATGGACCATTAACGATGTGATATATGGGTCATTGTTTCCGGGTTATATGGGTCATGATATACGTGACGACTGGGTCGTGTTCTCATGTTAAATTGGTCGTCGTTCACATCTGTAACGGATTGTGGTCCTCGTCCATGTTGAATCGTATTCGACAACAACGACCGTAGGAGGAACATGGCCCATACGACATGGATACCACGATCCATATATACTGAGAACCACTATCCATCACTGAGTCCTTGATCCATTGCTAACGACAACCACGATCAATTTAACGTGCAGTACCTTGTGCACCACAACAACGATCCAGTCATTATGACAATCACAAACCATATATCATGGCAATTACAACCCATATAACATTACAATCAAGACAATCTAGCATGAAAACATCGACCCTTATAACATTGCAACCACGACTCATATAACTCAGTAACTGTCAGACGAGAAGCTCATTGATGCGCAGGACCATGCAAGTTTCTTCCACTCTCCTTTATAGTATATCAAGAAGACACGACCCTTGTAACCACTTTAACCAGTCATGGTTTCCGTGACATGGGGATCGTTGTTGCCCTTACGTATAGATCGTGGCTACCATGATGTATGGATCGTGTTTCTCTTAAGGCTGTTGGTGACAACAACGATGGAGCATGGATGAAAACCACGATCTATTACATATATGAACCACGAAAATTTTATGACACAACAATGACGTATATTAACACGACCAACGATCCAGTCGTTCCTTTTGCAAATATCTCAGAAACTACTCTCGCGGCAATAATAAATTCACCGACGAAGATGTTCTCCACATGTTCATAACTGCCTCACACATATATACATGGGATATTCGATACCTACGTATGCCATGTCTTAACTTTGATGGGTAGTTTTCCATACACTTCAACGAGAACATATCAAAATACGTGGATGGGGACATTTCAATATAATTCTAGCCCATTTGATTATTTCTCTCAACCACACCTCTCTATAAAAAAAAATATGCGTGCGGTATAAAACTATCCATCAAAGTCGAAAGGGTCAAGGTTATCACTAGTTCTAAAGGGTCGTGGCTGTCATGCCACACGGTTCGTTGTTGTCATCTATTCTGGGTCGAAGTCAAAAATCAAGACCATCCACCATCTGATCCACGAGTTTCCGTGCTGTCAACCACGGACGTGACTGTCAAGCTATAGAGATCGTTGTTTATCTACTTGAGTTGTGTGGTACACATCCATGACCCACGTTTTTCCATCCACGACCCTTCTATTCGGAATCAGTGCCACAGTAAATCGCATTAATGATGATACCTATCCGGAATCCTTCGGAATCAAAGCGACGCTTTGGAATCCCCACCCCCACATTAACCATCAGTTAAACAGTCTATAAAAGTGGTATTTGGTAACATTTTTTTCAGAAGCCAATCTGAACCATAAGTCCATCTCTCGTTCTTCCTTCATGGGTGATCCCATCCCTTTCCTGAGGAATGTTGGCAATCTTCCTAAAGATCAACGGCCTCTACTTAAAATTTTGAAGACCATTTGGTGCCCATGGCAGGTCAACGACTCCTTCTTAACAGATGTCTTCGGCTCCCTGGGTCTCCTTCAAAGAGAATTGTTCTTCATGGTCATGGCTTATAGTCGTCGTCAGCGATTTCAAGATAAACGGTGCCATCCCACACTATCTCCCACTTAATTCCATGTTCTTTTTGGAGATCTCTCAAACTCTACTCGCACGACAACAATAAGTTGACGATCTTACTTTCGGACCAGAGAAGTGAGAGTGCGGTTGTCATGGGTTGTGGTTGTCATGTAACATTGGTCGTGGTTGTCATGTTACATGGGTCGCCTTTATTACATGTTCACCACGATCCATAACATGGGATATTAGATATCTACGTATGCCGTGTCCTAACTTTGATGGGCAGATTTTCATCCTTCTCAATGAGAACAGATCAAACTGTGGATGGGCAGATTTCCATACACTCATAGCTCATAACATCATTCCTCAGTCACACCTCCCCTCTATAAACACGACGGCGGGAAGAAAACTCTTTATCCCTCCACAGGGAGAGAGAGAGTAGGATAGAGAGTAACCTTGGTGTGTTTTTCATGGTGCTCCATCCTCGGCCGTCCGTATGATCAACTCGTTGACCTTTGAAGAACTGGATCGTTGAATGACCATTGAAACACCACGACCCATATTTCATGATAACCACGACCCATTAAACATGACAACCACGACTATAATTAAAATATAATGTGAAGAATTGTTCTCTTCGACGGCCTACCAGCGAGCTGCAAAGCACTTTTGGGAGTGTCTTGTTCATGCCTCACCTTCTCAACAGAGTTGTTGGTCAGGTTAAAACGAAGACACTCCCAAAAGAGTTTTTCATCTCGCTGGGTGCCCTTCGAAGAGAACATATCCTCACATTGTACTCTAATTATGGTCATGGTTGTCATGTTTTATGGGTCATGGTTATCATGAAATTCAGTCGTGGTGTTTCAATGGTCATTCACTGATCCGGTCCTTTATAGGTCAACGAGTTGATCACACGGACGGCCGAAGATGGAGCACCATGAAAAACACACCAAGGTTACTCTCTCTCTCTCTCTCTCTCTCTCTCTCTCTCTCTCTCCCTACGGAGGGACAGAGAGAGTTTTCTTCCCGTCGTCGTGTTTATAGAGGGGAGGTGTGGCTGAGTAATGATTTTATGAGCTATGAGTGTATGGAAATCTGCCCATCCACAGTTTGATCTGTTCTTGTTGAGAAGGATGGAAATTTGCCCATCAAAGTTAGGACATGGCATACGTAGATATCGATCTCATGTTATGGGTCGTGCAATAAACGTAGCCATTCATAATATTGCAATTGTTTTTCATGGTGCTCATTGGTCGTAGATATCACGTTATGTGGGTCGTGGTGAGCATCGGCCGTGGTTATATTGTAGTAGAGGTCTTTGTTATCTTGTAATATTCGTTGTGGCGGCAATGTAACATGTATCGTTGTTTTCAATTTAATATGGGTCGTGATTGTAATGTAATATGTATCGTAGTTTTCAATACAATATGGATCGTGATTGACATGTTAAATGGATCGTGGTTCTAATGTGAAATGGGTTTTAGCCCTAAAATCACAAGACAAACAGATGGGTGACACGGACACTAATCACACTTCAATTTGGGCCCATATGGGTCGTGGTTGTCATTTTATGTGGTTCGCTGTTGTTACGTGTCCACTTCTAACAATGTTCCATTGTCCCCATTGTTTTCTATGATGGCTCCTGTCACCAGCCATCTGCTCCAACCATGACGTCTATGTTACATCCATTCCGTTCATCTGCGTCCATAGTGAAAGGCACAATCGTGAGTCAGCTTGTACAGATCATTTGTGTGCTTAGTCACAAAAATGAGAGGGATCATTTTAATGGTATACGACGGTCAATCATCACTATTCCATGTACTGTCCACTGCTTGTGACTGGAGTATCATTCGTTTTTGGACTCCTACCATTTAATCATCTAGAGAAACATATGGACAACATGGATGAAACACATACGTGGTGGTGGGGCCCACATAGTGCTGAGCACTAGCCATTGGCCGGCATGTAACATAAAACCCGCGACCCACCTCTTAGTGATAGGTGTTCTTCTTACAATCATGATCCATGTAACACAATCACGATCACACGGAACAATCGTTGTTGTCTTACACATAGGGTTGTGATTCCCAACCACTATCGATGTGGAAGCCAACCACGACTCTTTGTTCGTCCCATCCACGACCATTCCCTTGGAATTTAGTGCGACCCTCCGGAAATAGCGCACACATTCTTCTTCTTCACGAAATCCACTGGGCACCGAGCGTGACCCTTTGTTATCCGTGAGACCGTACCGAATCACATGGGACCCTTGGGAATCGGCGCCTTGACCATTGAATGGCCAGCCTATAAGAGTGGTACTCTGGCGACACTTGCACAAGCCAATTCATGCATTTCTTCGCCCCCTCATTCAAAATAATGGAGCTGATATTCGAATCAACAATAGAGCCCCTATCGTGTCTATTATGATCTGTTTGAAGCTCAACCGCCTCCACTGGAAGTCCTGAAGACAATTTCTGAACTCCGCCAACTCGACAGTTTTAATGAGCTCCCAGCCAGTGGAAAAAGTTTAGGACATGGCATACATAGATATCGAAAGTCAAAGGTATGTATATGTGTCGTTGTTTTAATGTAATATTGGTCGCGGTTGTTGCATGTTCACCACGATCTATACTAATTGTAATTATGGTCGTGGAGGACAACTCCGTACTTCTCATTGAAGTACTCAATAAAATTTATGATACATGGTGAAAATATGATTCCTTGTCAGACGGATGGAATGGATCCTACATAAACATGTTCCCTCATTCTCTTCATGTTAATTCCAGGTGTCCTTACAGATTATAATCACGATCAAAAGAAAATTTAGCAGATGAACAATGATCAAGCGATTACCTAATAACATCTTGGGATATGTGGAACCAGATATGACCCATGAGTCAATGCTTCAACTAGTAAAGATCGGTCACGAAATTAATAATGTAATAGTGATTCAAGATGACTAATATTTACATAACTCTCAGGTTTCACCAGCAATGGTCTGTCTTTTGGAATTTTGTCGAAAAAGTTTACCTTCATACCAAGCCACTCCATGAAAAAATAATGCTGACATTTCACCTCCTGTGCTAAGGTATGCACCGATTAGTGCTTCAACAACATCAGCGGTTACCTTCCTTTTTAACCTTGTTCCCTATTATAAATATATTCTTAGAAGTGGGATTGAACATTTCATCCTCCCAGAAATGTCCAGAAAGATCTCCAAGCACAGTCCAATGTTTAGGATCAAAACACTCATAACGAATAATGCCCTACAAATGAGAAGCAAAGACAAATAAATAGAGTGAAACAAAAAATGGATCAAATATTCGAAGAAACAATAGAGGCCCTATCTCGTTCTTGCTTTATTCGTATGGACACCCAGCCAGCAGAAAAATGTTAACTAGTTCGTGGTTTTGTTCATGTAGTAGAAATGAGAACAGTGGCGTTATGTTCCCCATTAATCCGAACGCTCGCTCTAAATCCGAACGAAAGGGTCATAGTTTTAACCACCGAAGATGAGAGTGATTGTTAGTGAAATCAATCTTGGCTGTCTTACAATCTTCTTAGTTTATTTGTAAATTCGGTCGTGGCTGTCTTACAATGGATCGTGATTTTCAGTTTATATGGTTCGTGGCTTGTAATGTAATATGGGATGTATTTGCCATGTTAGATCGGTCGTGGCTGACTTACAATGGGTCGTGTTTCACATGAATTGTGGGTCTTGACTGTCAGGTATGTGAGTCGTGTTTTACATAAATAGTGGGTCCTGATGTATTGACAACAGCGATCCACTACTCAACATAACCCTGACACAACGCAAGGGACAATCACGCTCCACTATTGATCAACGTTTCGTGGTTCGGGTATTGTTTGATATGGGTTGTTGTAACGTTGTATATGTCTGGTTCTGATGAAATTTGGATCCTGAATGAAATTATCAGATGGTCGCGGTTGTCTTCTTATTCTGATCGTGGTTTTCGTGTAATATGTTTCCTATTTGATGTGAATAAGGTCGTAGTTGTTATTTGATATGGTAAGATCGTAGTTTCTTGCACTGATTTTTTGCACCAACCATTTACAGCCACGATCATTATATCATGAAACCATGACCTATGTGGTTGTGTATGCTAAATCATCATTCTGTTCGTGGCTCAGATGCATAAAGGCCCAGATTATCATCCACGTTGGGTCGTGGTTGTCATGAAACATGGGTCATGACTGTCATTGGATAGGTCTTGTTTTCATGATACATGGATCCTGAAATGGATTGAAACATAGGTCGTTGTTGTAGTTTTATGTTGGTCGTGCTATACGTGAAGCAATGGTCATGGTTCTCGTCTTATATTCTTCATTTAGAAGGTTATATGGGTCATCGTTAAAATTCCTTTTTTCATCGATCCACGACCCGTGTTGGATGATAACCACGATCCAACGTGGATAGAAAATACGATCCATTGTACATGTGAATTACTATATAACATGGAAGATAACCATGACCAATTACTGGTCATATCCAGGACCATTCTTGCAGATTGAGAGCGATCCTCCAGAAACATCGCCATAGCCTTACCTTTTCAGGATAGGACATTAACTCGCTACTTCCCCGCAATCTGCCAGGCACAGCGCGTGATTCTTCGGAATCCACGCGACCATTCAGAATTAGTGCGCCCCTTCACAATCGGCGCCTTGACCATTGCATGTCTCGCTACTTCCCCGCAATTCGTTGGGCACCGAGTGCAATCCTTCATGATCTGCGTGAACCGTTCAGAATTAGCGCGATCCTTCAGAATTGGTGCCTTCACCATTGAATGACTCACTTCTTCCCCGCAATCCGTTGGGCACCGTGCGCGATCCTTCAGAATCCGCACGACCATTCAGAATCAGCACCTTGACCATTGAATGACCACCCTATAAGAGCGGTACTTATACCACAAGACAAACCATCCGAACCTTATTGCAACACCGAAACCTTAATGTATTTTCTTTTCTCTTCCATTGAAAACAATGGAGGAGAAAGTGGAAGAAGCCATCAATTCCCCATCTCCTCTTTCCTTGGATCATGATTTCGTCTCTCGCTGAGTAGGGATTTGATGATTTTCCTTCTGCTCAACCACCTCCTTGGCAAGTTCTAAAGATGATCCTCGCAGCTCATTCGACCCCTTGTCATGAATGCTTAACAGGATGATAACTGCTTCCCATACAGCGTGACACCACGAACGTTATAACATGACTATGACGACCATAATCACAACATAATAGTCACTTCAACAAGATCCAGCCATCTGAAATACACTAGCGAGAATGTCTTATTTAAGCCTGACCTTCTCAACAGAGTTTTAGATCAGGCTAAAATAAGACATTCTCGATAGAGTTTTTTCGATGTCTGGATGCCTATTATAGAGATCTGCTCTTCGGGTTATCACTGTGAATATGGTTGTGGTTGTCATGTTAACTCTGTCGTGGTTGTCATCCCGAAAAGTAAGTAGTCGGATGATTCATTCACCGTCGTTGTCGTTTTAAATGGATCGTGGCTTGCATGTGTCGTTTATTGCGAACGGTCGTGGTTAGTCCGGATGGAATGGTCACGCTGAATCTGATGGGAGATCGTAGTTAACTAGTGATGATAAGAGTGAGGAGGATGATAATGTCCCCATTTGTAGGCTTAAGTGGGGGATTGTCTTGTGCATCACTGAGTTCCTCTTCTGGTAGGAACTGTGTTATGTGGATCGTACTTGTCATAGATTGTTGTTTTAATGCGATAGTGGTCGTGATTTTCATGTTATATTGGTCCTTGTTTGTAATTTTACATGGCAGTATACACTAATAATGTTATGAGATTATAAGGATCGTCGTTGGTAGCCGATATTGGTCGTGGTTTGAAGGCAGAAGGGTCTTGAAGATGATATGTGTCGTTCTTATCTACTTAATTAGTGTTGTGTGACCAGTCTGTATGGGGCATGGTTGATGTGTTATATTGGTCGTCCTTGTCGTGTTATGTGGGTAGGGTTTGTTACCCTACGTGGCTCGTCTCTGTTTGATGATTTCATGTGGTGTGTTACACCTTATATGCTGGTCACACCACAAGAAAATTTGCCGACAAAGTAGGAAAGTAGGAAATGCAACTTGACAACCACGACCCACATAACAGGACAATAAGTACCATTTAACAGTAGAAAATGACCCATATAACGTAACAAATACGACCCATATTAAATGGGTCGTGGTCCTCATCTTATATGCGTCGTGGTTGTCATCCCCTTTATTCCGACCCACGATCTAGAGTTAGATGACAACCACAATCCAACTAGATAAAACCACCATCCACTATATAAAACCACTAACAAAACCTTGTCTTATTACAATACCTAACGCATTTTTATTATTTTGCATTTGCTTTGCTCTTCAAATCGAAATAGTGAAGGAGATATTCAAAGAAGGCAACGACTCCATCTCGCTTTCTTCCTTCACGAGTGATCCCTTCCCTTTCATTAACGAGTTCTACGAAGCTCCGGCGACCTGAGAATTTCAACAAGCACCCGAGAATTTCAATAGGACACACAATGGATTGTGTTTTCCAACAACTTTCATTATGCATTACATCACCACCCAATGTTCGCCTCATCCACGAACAATCGAGTTCGTCGTGGTTGGCATGTGTCATTGTTCTAATGCTACATTGGTCGTGGTTGTCACGATATATGAATCCTTTTGACATTACACGTTCAACCACCCATATATACAACAACGACCCATTGTGGATGTCAACCAACATGGCTGACAAGCACGATCCAATGTGCATCTGAATCACGATCATAGAACGGGGTCGTTGCTGTCATGCAAACTTGCCGATGGTTTCCAGTGAGGATGGATTGTAGATGTTAATCACGACACATTGGTCGTCATATCCACCACCCATATCATTCACTGAATCATACGAGAAAATTTTTAGAAGAAATGTCAAATACACCAATCCACCTAACATTTAATTATTAATCAACAATTTGACTCTTCAGTGGTCTACAAATCTTCTCAGCCTCCTCTTCTGACTTTGAGAGTTGCAGACAATCATATGCAAGCATCCTTCGAAATTTCGAAACATCCTCCTACCGAAATGTAACGAACAAGTATTAAATCAAAGGACAAAGCAAAAAAGATTTAATGTAGATGGATATATATATATATATATAATATATATATATATATATAGACACACACACACAAGACCTTCGTGAAGTCCATTTTGCGCGTACTGCTCAAGAAGTTTATATATTTCAGCATGAATACCCCTCATCATCTGAGTTGTCTTGCCCCGGTCTGTTACTGATTGTCTTCAAATTCCATGGCGTCTCCCATATCTTAGATCCATTATCAAGAATATGGAATAGTCATCTTAGTCCGTGCGTAACCTGCACGACAATCAACTCGTTGTTCTCTTGTAACTCGGTATTCAGGTTGTCGTACACAGTGACATCTTTCTTCTTCAAATTAACAATAGCAAGAACCAGTGTTGGACCCTAGCGTTGAGTGGGATGTATAACTGTCAATCACGTAAGAATATGACAACAGTTAAAAGACTTGCCTTTCCAAATTTAATAATATTATCTAAGTTCATGTATAGTGCAAGTAAACAACCTCTTACCACATCATACTTTCATAGAGGCTTCGATCTACCTGGACTGTTGACTATTTCTATAAGCATTTCATTCAATTTGCCATTATTGATGATGTCTTGTCGATCCTTATGGTTGCCAGCTCCATAAGTTTACAAATCTTTAAGTTGGACTGCCATGGCAGACTGTTGATATATTGGAAAGGGTCAGAAACATAAATAATTAATGATGTTTTAAAGATAACTATAGTCCTCCTCAGTTTCACATTACCGTAAATATCGACGGGACGAATGCACAGTCCTGTCTACCTCGTCGTCTCTTTTCTTGATGCATAGTTTGGTAGTGTTGGTATCTATCAATGGCCTACACAACGATAAAGTTTTTTGATATAATTTTCATACATCGATATTAAATAAATAAAGTCAACATGTAGAAACTTACCTCGGAGTCGACCCATGATTTTAGGTCACAGATGCTCTTCAGCCAGAGAGGTGAATCCAATGATAATCGGGCAACTGTCAACTCGTTGTCTTCAGCTTTAGTTAGAGCGCGGTGCGGATCCATGTACCCCTGACGAGTCTCCTTTACAGGGAGAGCTCGGTGGGGTTCCGCTGCACCGTGGTGTGGTATCCCTTCTTCACACACTTGCGAAGTACCAACATTGAGCTGTAGTAATATGAAATATTATTATTATTATTATCTATGCAATTCACAACATAATGTCCATTGAAAACCACGATCCAAAAGCACTTTCACGTATAGTTTTCTTATTAGCTTCATCCTTTAATAGATTTGTATCCTCGCTCAGCGAAGCATGAGCTCCTTCAGCTTCAGAATTTCTTCTTCGTTGCGTTGCACTGAAGTGTTTTCTCCTGTAATACAAGCATATTATTTAATTTTTTTACGTATTTCAACGCGTAGTGAAGTCATGCTGTCATCCACAACACGACCCGGTTCGTAGTTGTTGTCCATGTAAGGTCGAAGTTCACACTTGTTAAATATAAGACCTTATCCTCACAGTGACTTGTTAAATATTAATCCAAAGGCAAGCCACGTACATATTCTGCATGTGGTATCCTGCATCGTCAACATTGGGTCGTAATGTCAAGCACAACCCAATGGACGATAAACACGACCAATCACTCGTGATAACAACGATCTGGCCTTCACAATGACTACAATCACACGTAGAAACACAACTACCACCAAAGTGCAAATTCATATACCTTTATTGCTTGCATCTCCTCTCCAAAATGCTTCATCTGCTCATTCATGTACGCATTCTCGTCCCTGAGATCTCCCACTGATTGGACATGGGCCTGTCACAACGACCCGCACTGTATCATAACCATGACCTAAAGAGGGACACGACAACAACCACTAAGATTTAGGAAAACTTTAACTTCATATACCTGCAGTCCTTGTATCTCCTTTCCAAAATGCTTCATTTGCTCCAGCAGCGAAGCAATCTCTGCGCTTGGAGGGCTGCTCGAAGGGACATTATCCTGTTTGAAAATTATACACGAGAAATGAGCCAAAACGGGACAGATCAATGACTAGATAAGGTTAGGGATAAATTGATAACTTTAATTTCATGTACCCTCGTTACCTGAATCTCCTTCCTAAGTTACTTCACTTGCTCTTGCAGCGAAGCATTCTCCTACGAGAGGGCTGATCGAAGCAACGAATTCCTGTAATGGAGTACTATATTATTATGTATTTCCTTCGAAGAGTAATCACGACCTATAGTTCATAGAAACCATGACCCATCTTACACAGAAACCACGACTCTAGGTGGAATCGTGGTTGCCACCAATGTTGGGTCATGTATGAACCACAACCCAATGTGCATGGCAGCCACGACCTTTTTTCACTTACCTTTGTTGACTGAAACTCAACTATTAGCTGACTCATCTGCCCCCGCAGTGAAGCAAAGTCATCTTTGAGATGGCTCATCCCATCTTTAAGACGTTTGATACGGTCCATCCCCTCATCGACAGTTGTTGTTGTTGTTGTTGGGTTGTTGACCTGTATTAAAATCGTTATATAAGACAATACATTTACGGAGACCTATTAACGAAAAATAAAACAGGGCAAGTTCACGTATGTATTTTGTATTAATATTGTCTCTCAACGTCTTCACTTTTTCGCTCAAAGAAGCATTATCCGCCTTGAGGTTCTCTATTTCTCCGCGGGCCTCTTCCTTTATTCTTTCCACTTCAGTGATAAGGAACTTAATCCGCTTATTAAATTTCTTTATTGCGGATCTTGATTTTTTATTATCTCTCAATATGTTGCTAATATCTTCCTAAACAGAGGTTCTAACCTCAGTAACAATTTTATTTCTCATTTCCAATAGGGAGGCTGTAAGATCAGCCTCCACTTGATTTCTCACTTCATCCGCCTCCACCACCATTATCGCTGCCGTGGGTGCTGCCCACCGAGCCTTGTCAATCGTACAAGTCTCGTCGGTTGTACTCTTGACAACCTCGGTCTCTACTTCCTCGACCGTCGGTTGAAGCTCTGAAGCTAGCATCACCTGCATGGGTAAAATTGATTTATTTATTTAAACACACTACATAATTAAAATACACTACTATTTAAATAACTCTTACCGGTATAGCTGTGAAGATGGCGGACAAGGGGCGGTATCTACCTGCTTTCTTCAAATTCCAATTTGGGATTCGAGGAATCATTGTAGGCTATTTCTATCTGCCCACCCACTGTCACCAGTGAGTTTTGGGAATCGTTCGTAGGCCCAGATCTGCTTAAGATCAATTATCATGGATTACATGTTAATTGACATGTATGGAGTACAAATTCAAACTTAGAAGATGAACTAGGACAAGAATAACGTACTTGCATGGCGAACGCGCATCCACATATGTTATATGACTTGGGGTACCGGCCAGCCGCCCGAATAATGCCAGACGCAGCATTAACCCCTTTCTTCAAATAATCATACCCCACACTACCCCAAGGGTAGTTATTAAATATATCCAAGTCATCGACAATGTCGATGTACTTATCAACATAGTTATTCTTTTGCGGAGATCTAATAGATTCTCAACGCAAATTGTTAGAGCTAGCTTCACCACGTCCACATGTTCGTCTGAATCGGTGAGGGACAAATAAGCTTGTTTCAGTTCTTTTTTACTAACACTACCTGCTCTCAGGTAGGTCTCCCTAATACCTCTTCCTCCCTCTACTCTTCCAGCCTTGGCATGACGTCACCATCTATCCTAACTGGTCCAAACTTAAGACCCATTATTAAAGCAAAGTCGAGCTCAGTGAATTTTATCTTGGTGCCCTAAACATCGAATTTCAGATCACCAACATGCCTTTGCATTAGCAGTTGCTTTACACTCTATCCATTTCAGATCACCAACATGCCTTTGCATTAGCAGTTGCTTTACACTCTATCCATACCATGGTTAACGGGATCGCCACTGGTAAGTTTGGTACCCTAGGTTCAAGCAGTAGCGACCAAACATGGTGAACACACAAATACATTTCGGTTTACTTGACGAGCCTGACTAGCTCGAGCGCACCACAAGTTGGGCGATATGGAGCGCAAAAGCACTCCGTGTGTCCAACCACTATCGCCAACCGAAGTACGACTCGGGTTCGCCAGACACATCTTTTGTGGCGACATGAATCTCAGCCACAATCGCAAGTCTGGTACCGAATGTTTGGACTATAGACATAGTCCCAAACTCAAACAGTTCTCATCAATAGCATGTGGAGTAAAGCATGATAAACAAACAATACAAGCATGTTAGCAGGCATGTTATAAAGCATGAAGTAAAGCATGAAGTAAAGCATGTTGTAAAGTATGTTGTAAAGCACGTAGTAAAGCACTATCCACATAGGGATACAATTACATACACATTACAAGTGAGTGGTTCTAGCGAACCACCGCATGGAGGGGATCCTACATGTCTCTAAGGGAGTCGGGAATCCCATATCAGTACCTCTCTAAGGCACTAATACTCAAGCATTTACACACACAAGCATTTACACAAACACTTAGAGTACGTCATTCCAACATACATGACGTATGTTAGCAAATTGCGTATTAGGGCTATTCTTTCGCCAAGTGGTTATTTTATCCGCGTATACCATATTCATACAACAAATAATCATGACAATTACACTTCCAAATTTTACACATATGCGGTATTTCTAGAATACACAATTTCAACATACATAGCGTTTGCAAGCGAACATGTATTTCAGCGATTCCTTTCACCAAACTAGTATTTTATCCATATATTATATAATCATGCATTAAATAAACATGTCAAATATTTTCCCGAAAAAAATACGTATACGGTATTTCTACGTATACCTAGAGTATGTGAAATTCCATATTCTACAACGTTAATCGAAACAGGAAACGGAAAGCACTTTGTACATGTGCATTTACATGCAGATCATGAATCTATCATTATCTGACATTGAAAGTGTTGAAAAACGTAAATTATACACTTAAAGTCCTCACTTTTGCCCTTGGAATCACAACGAATCAGCAAGGGTAGTAGCGCTTCCGTATACGGGAGTTTTCTAGCCTAAAGAGCGGAATCGGTTAACCTTTACATAACCTACAACGAATCTACATCAAATCAGACCTAGGGTTAGGGTTTCTTACCTTCAAATGGAATGGATACCGTCGGGAAAACACCTGAAAAGGAGCGGTGTAGGCCGTGCGACAACCAAAAGCAGTAGGAGGAAGATCACCTACAAACTCCAAGCTCTTCTCTCTCTTTCTCTCTCTCTCTAGGGTTTTCTCCCAAATTCGTATGGCTGTGAGAGGGGCTGTTCTAAGCCCCTTTTATAGCCAAAAACATCCCCAAAATAGACTCAGGTTCAAGGGTTACTGATAATATAGGATATTCATCACTTTTCCAGCTCAAAAGAGAGGTTCTGGTGGCCCTCCTTGAGCCAAACGTCAAACTTAAGCTCACCACACATGGATCTATGTGGGATTACGTTTTTGACTCAATCGGATTCCCAGATCGCACGTGGCGGACCACTTTCAGTTCAACGGTCAGTGGGCCACGATCAGAAATTCCAAGTACATGTAAATGTTCCTGAAATTTTTCTTAATCCGAGGGTGTAATTTGGTCGGATTCTGACGGTCAGGTTGCTTAATACTGACGCGCAAGCGAATGGTGCCAGATTACTATTCCAGATATTTATTTTGGGATGGGAATAGTGTTTTTCACACTCCCTCGCTCCGGATCGAAACGAATGGCCGTGGGACATCGGTTGGACCTGATTTTTGAGATGATTGTCAAGCCCAGTGAGGCGGTCCTAGTTCCTTAGCTTCGTGTTAATCGGACTCCCGATGTGCGATCTAGACCTAATACGAAGTTTCGTTTCATTCCCGAGAGCAGCCGGGAAATGAGTTTGGTTCTAAACTTTAGGGTAACCTAGAGTCACTGATTCTGCAAGTTTTGGTCTTGTAGATCGTATTTAAAGCGATCCCAACGGATTTCATGGCTAACCGAGTTTAGTACTTAGTTAACTTTGTTAAATTTCTAAAGGATTTAATCCTAATTGATTTCTGGTCGAGGTGGTACTCGAGCCAATGTACGAAAATTCACGGGTCGTTACAGTGTTTCTCTTAAGGCCGTTGTTGACAACAACGATCGAGCATGGATGACAACCACGATCTATTACATATATGAACCATGAAAAATGTGCCCATACAATTATAGCCCATTAGATAATTTCTCTCAACCACACCTCTATATAAATAAATATGACAACAGTAGAAAATATCTACCCCTTCAGAGAGAGAGAGGGAGAGTAACCTTGCTATGTTTTTTCATGGTGCTCCATCCTCATTTAACCATTAAATGATCAGTGCTTTGAATGACAAAATAAATGGTCGTGGATCGTTATTTAACAATAAGTATATGATGAGCAAAATCTAACATGATCGTGATTGTATTACATAGTTGATCGCTGATGTAAATCAAAGTGTCGAGGGTATCATGATTTTAAAGGGTTGTGGCTGTCATGCTACGCGGTTCGTTATTGTCGTCTATGCTGAGTCGAAGTTGAAAATCAAGACCATCCACCATCTGATCCACGAGTTTCCTTGCTGTCAACCACGAACATGATTGTCATGTTATAGAGATCGTTGTTGTTGTCTATGTTGAGTTGTGGCTCACATTCACAACCCAACGCTCGTTCTATCCACGACCATTCCCTTCGGATTCAGCGCCACATTCAAGTGCATGAAATCTCATTAATGGCGACACCTACCCGAAATCCTTTGGAATCAAAACGACCATTTGGAATCCCCACCCCCACATTAACCACTGGTTAAATAGCCTATAAAAATGGTACTTGGGTTACATTTTTACAGAAGCCAAACCGAACCACAACTCCTTCTCGCATTCTTCCTTCATGGGTGATCCAATCCCTTTCTTCAGGAATGTTGTTGATCTTCCAGAAAATCAACGGCCTCTCCTTAAAATTTCTAACACCGTTTGGTGCCCGTGGAAGATCAATAACTCCTTCTCAATAGATGTCTTCAGCTCCCTGTAACATGGGTCGTGGTTATCATGTAATATGGTCATGGTTGTCATGTTATATGGGTCACCTTTATTGCATGCTCACCACGGCCCATAACATAGGATTTTCGATATCTATGTATGCCATGTACTAACTTTGATGGGCAGATTTCCATACACTTCAACAAGAACAGATTAAAATATGTGGATGGGCAGATTTCCATACACTTCAACGAGAACAGATTAAAATATGTGGATGGGCAGATTTACATACACTTCAACGAGAACAGATTAAAATATGTGGATGGGCAGATTTCCATACACTTATAGTTCATAAGATAATTTCTCAACCACACCTCCCTATAAATAAATACGGCGGCGGGTAGAAGACTATCCGCCCCTTCAGAGGGAGAGTGAGAGTAACCTTGCTTAAGCCTCACCTTCTTAACAGATTTGTTAGTCAAGTTAAAACAAGACACTCCCAAAAGAGTTTTTCATCTCGCTGGGTGGGTACCCTACAAAGAGAACCGTTCTTCACACTGTAGGTCGTGGTTGTCATGTTTTATGGGTCATGATTATCATGAAGTATGGGTTGTGGTGTTTCAATGGTCATTCGATGCACTGGACATTCAAAGGTCAACGAGTTGATCACATAGATGGCTGCGGATGGAGCACCGTGAAAAACACAACAAGGTTACTCTCCCTCTCCCTCTGTCGGCGTTGATAGTTTTCCACCGGCCGTGGTGTTTATAAAGGGGTTGGCCATGAGAAATTATCTAATGGGCTAGAATTGTAAGGAAGTGTGCCCATCCACGTAGTTTGATCTATTCTCCTTGAAGTGTATGGAAATCTGCCCATCAAAGTCAGGACATGACATATGTAGATATCGAAAATCCCATGTTATGGGTTGTGGTGAGCATGCAATAAACATAGCCTTCCATAATAATATCGTTATGTTTTTCATGGTGCTCAAGTGGTCGTAGTTATCACATTATTTCAGTTGTTGTTCACATCGGCTGTGGTTATAATCAAATATGGGTCACTGTTAACATGTAACAGTGGTCGTGTCGGTGATGTACCGTGCATCGTTATTGTCACTTGTCAATGTAATATGGGTTGTGATTGTAATGTAATATGCACTGTGGTTTTCATGTGATATGGATCATGATTGTGATGTTAAATGGATCGTGGTGCTAATGTGAAATGGGTCGTAGCCCTAAAATGACAAGACAAATGGATAAGCGACATGGACACTATTCATACTTCAATCCGGGCCCATATGAGTCGTGGTTGTTATTTTATATGGTTCGTAGTTGTTACATGTCCACTTCTACCAGTGGGTTCCATTATCCCCATTGTTTTAAATTATGGCCCCTATCACCATCCGTGGGCCCAACCATGATGTAAGTGTTAGATCCATTCTGTTCATTTGCATCTACAGTGAAAGGCACGATCATTCGGCAGCTCTTACAGATCGTATGTGGGCTTGTTCCTAGAAATCAGAGGGATCACATTAATGGTCTATGGTGGTGAATCATCACTGTTCCATGTAATGTCGACCGCATGTGATTGGATGCCGTTCATTTTTGGACTCATACCATTAAATCAACTGGACGAACGTATGGATGACATGGATGAAACACATACATGGTGATGGGGCCCACAGAACGCGGAGAACCAGCAATTGGCCTGTGCCCCAGGGAGTAGCCGATCGGTCACTTTATCGGGAGTTTAAACCGGAGGTAACTTCTGCTTCACTCCAAGTCCGTGCGTCTCCTGAACTGAGGTCAGGGGCATTTTCATCAAGTACGATCGTTCATTTGTTTTGACAGAACGTTTTAGGGCTTCATCGAAAAAATGAGAGGGATCACCGACAACGCTTATTCACCACTGTTTGTTATGATGTGGTCCACTTTCCATATGGATATGGCTCATTTTTATGGTTACCAAAAAATGATCTAGAAATATATATATGGACGGCATGGATGAAATACATACATGATGGGCAATGAATGAGCACAAAAAATGCAATAGATCCAATGCTCAAGTGGACCACACCAAATAATAAGCTTGGTTGCTTTAAAATGCACAAAGCATTAAATGTCAGCCGCATTAATTGTAAGAGGCATCTGGGTGTAATCCAGTTGACCATTGGATCTACCCCATCTTAGTTTTGATACCTTAAAATAACCTGCGAAAAGGGATAGACGGCTTGGATGTACAGATACATCATGGTGGGCCCGCCCACAGAACTGCCCATTCGGAGCTAGGGTCTTGCGGAGGTAGTATGCAATCCGCGCCCATACATGGGGGCCTTCTGACATCATTTTGTTTCAGATGAAAATGCCCCTAACCTTGGTTTAGGAGACGTTCGGACCTCGATGAAGCAGAGGACTAGAGGTCACCTGCTGTTGCAGCCCTTGAGCCACGAACGGATCGGGTACTCTTTGGGACACCAGCCAATGGTTAATGCTCAGTGGTCTATGTGCTCCACCACCATGTATGTGTTTCATCCATGCCGCCCATACGTTTCTCCAGATGATTTAATGTTGGAGTCCAAAAAACGAACGACACTCCAATCACAGGCGGTGGACATTGCATGGAACAGTGATGATTAACCGTCGTAGACCATTAAAATTATCCATCTCATTTTCGGGATGAAGCCCACAAATGATCTGTAAGAGCTGGCGAACGATCGTGCCTTTCATTGTAGATGCAGATAAACGGAATGGATCTAACACATACGTCATGGTTGGCCCCAAGGCTGGTGACAGGGGAGTAGCCAATCCATTATCCCGCGGACTAAATGGAAGAAGAATGTATGAGCGTTGGAAGGGCCAAATGTAGAATTTCACATTCAACTTTTATAGACTTTCTTCTTTTTACATCCTGAAAATATAAGAAAAAAGGAAAGGAAAAGAGAAAATCCAGGGGTCCCAGTTGCCAGAGAGGCATGTTCTCTGTCCTTGACTGCAATCCTCTTCCACTAGGAGGTCAGTTTGTTAAGGTTAAGGTAGAGTCGAGAAGGTTCACATGCGAAGGATCGTGGTGCCAGATTCCCATGCACATTAGATACTGGTTGTCACATTACATTGATTTTGGTTAACACGCTGTTTTGATCGGATTCCCATGCACATTAGATCATGATAAATGAGTCGTGGTTGTCATGCCATGTGTGTGTATATGGGTCATGCTTTTCACTGCCTGAGAGCCACGACCCATTTTGGTTGAAAACCACAACCCTTTGAGTGATTCCCAAGAGTAAATCACGACACCTATATAACTGTGAACCACGACCCATATAACATCTGGGAAAACTACGACCTATGTAACATGAGAACCACGACCCATATCGGTTGACATGTCAACCCCGACTCATATAACATCTGTGAAAACTACAACATATATAACGTGTGGTCGTGGTTCACATGCACAATTGCCTGTTGTTGCCATCAAATGAGGATCGTGATTACGATAAACAATGGATCGTAGTTGTATATCGGTGGTTGAGCGTGGTTGCCATGTTAGGAATAACGCGGAGAGGACATGCAACCCTTCATCGAATATCTTCTCCAATATTTTGACTGTAATACAATGGGTCATTGAACGTGGTTGACAACCACGATCCATATACTATGACAACCACGATTAAGATGTTACTGGAATGCAACGCTCATCAGCTAACGACCACGACCCCTCTTAAAAACCATGAGCCATATAACATGACGACCACGCCCCAGCAATTAGGCGTCACACAGTGCAGTGAACGGGACGATCCTTATAAGAACACAACTGCAACCCATCGTGGGTCTAAACCATGACCCTCGAGTGGTCCGTTGTTGTCATTGGGTCAAAAACATGACCCTTCGAGTGGTTCTTTGTTGTCATTCACAGTGGGCAGTTGTCGTCAACCACGACCCAATGTGGATTACAATCATGAACCAATGTGGATGATAACCACGACCCATTTAATTGACAAGTAGTATCCTGCATTACTCACAAGTTGGACCCATTATTTTTTTTAACAGAATAACCAGTATTCGAATGAGTATGGGTCGCAGGGCTATATTGTGCTATTATGATGGAGAGTGTGTGTACGACAAGGCAATGTTTACCTACGTCGGTGGAGACTCAAAGGGATTTGTTGTGAGTGATGATATCACTTATCAACAATTACTCGATAAAATGCACCAGATTACGAAGACTACGTGGGATGAATTTGATTTGATAATGAAAGTTATGTACGGTGATGCAATTCATGTATTCCTACGCCTACATACAATCAAAGACGATGAAGATCTCGAAGCATACATGTTATTCTATGGACAGACACCTTCAACAAAAATACCATTGTATCTGGAGAAAGTGAGGCGTCGTCCTGTCGTTGAGGATTACAACAGAGATTACACCTTACATTTGAACCCATCGTCTCTTCCTTCGCAACCTTCAGACAATGATCAGATAGTCGATGATTCCGATATACATGACCCTTCTGTTATATATCAAGACCGAAGAGCCAACGACTGCGATATAAGCGGCCCTTTCGATACACATAATGATTTGGGGAATGATGATGACTGCGATATACCTGGCCCATCAAGGAGTGATGGATATCACGATCAGGAGCTCGACGATTGCGATATAGGCGGTTCTTCAACCTACGATACACAACATGGTTTGGGGAATGATGACTACGACATACCTGGCCCATCCAGTAGTGATAGATATCATGAAGAGGTCATCGACGACTGCGGTATAGGCGGCCCTTCAGCTAACGATACACATCATGATTTGGGGAATGATGACTACGACATACCTAGCCATCATCAGGTAGTGATAGATGTCATGACCGAGGAATAGCTGAACGGTGCGATCTGCAAAGCCCACCCGTCAATGATCCGTCTGTTGATCCATTTGATGATGCTTTTGTCAATTCAGATCGACAAGGATACCCGAATTTATGGATGATCCAAACAAAATAGCAGTCGAGTAGGTCTTCAAGGACAAAGGTCGACTACAATATTGTCTATGCAAATATGCGATGCGTCGCAAGTTCCAGTATAAGGTCTTGAAGTCCAACAAGATGATATATACGATTGGCTGCATTGTAGAAAATTGTGGTTGGAGGATGCATGCTTTAAAACTTAACGGCATAGGGATGTTCAAGATCAAGACTTACAACCCGAAGCATACCTATACCATGTCGTTTGAGGCGATACGCCAATCTGAGACCATGATCGCAAATGACTGTACTGATACAGTGACCTCGAAGAGGAAGGGGAGAGATCATCGCTAAGCCACCAGTTTGATGAGTAGTGAATTTGGTGTCGGTCGTATGAGTTCGGGGCTGACTTGTACGGCAAAGGAAATTCAACATCGTATGAGTGAGATGTATGGTGTTGAGATCAGTTACAAGAAAGCATGGAAAGGTAAAGGGATGGCAACCAAACAAGTCTTGGGATCCTATGAGGGTTCCTATAATGAGCTCCTGACGTACCTTCATGAGTTGAAAAAGGCCAATTTAGGGACTGTGACGGAGTTGCAGGTGAACGAGGAGACGAGTAGTTTCCAACAATGCTTTTTTGCGCTTGGGCAGTGCATCAGAACCATAGTTTTACATGTTCGGAGGGTGTTGTGTGTTGATGTCTCACATTTGACAGGAAGGTACAAGGGCGTTCTCTTCATGGCTTCTACATTGGATGGAAACAATCACATCCTCCCTGTGGCGTATGGGATCGAAGAATCTGAGAACAACAGTAGCTGGAGGTGGTTCCTTGGGAATTTATCAAGGTCACTCAGGATTCTTCTAGGACTAGTGATAGTGTCAGATCGTCACAAAGGGTTGGTTAGTGAAGTCCCTAACATGTTCCCGCATGTGATCCATGGATATTGTGCTCATCATATACTTGGAAACATGAAGAAGGCATATTCGGATGATTGTATGAGGGAATACTTTTGGGGTGCTGTGAAGACATACCATACATCCACGTTCTAGGAGATGATGCGATGCATTCAAATGGTGAATTCCACGGTGTATCAGTTCCTCAGTTGTATAGAAAAAGAAAGATGGGCGAACACTTTCTTTCCTGGCATGCGGTATAACATTGTCACCACCAACATCGTGGAAAGCATGAATGCATTGCTCGTAGATGCACGAGAGTACCCTGTCACTAAACTTCTCGAATCAATACGGAGTAAAATCCAACACTTCTTCCTCCGCCGACGGGACGAGGCCTTGGCCCGTAACGAACCTTTGACTCCTTATGTAACAGCCAAGATTTTTCCCAACCTGAAATTAGACGTCCTTAGGCAATGAGTCAATCCTAACACCGGTTTAACTTCTCAAACACTCGATTAAAGCCTCAAATCCCTTTTTAAACCATTTTCTTTACAAATCTCACCCTTCACTACCTTGTTCTTTCAATTTTTCTAAGCACTTTCATCCTAGACACTATCCTAAACTAGCTAAGTAGTATAACTTGGATCACTTTATATACAAACTACAAAGGCCCAGGTACCACCTCAGACAGACAGAAATTACTTGAGGACTAAATCCTCTAGAAATTAGGCGAGAATTAGCCAGTGTTAAACTAGAGTACCTGTGAAATTAGCACCAACCACTTTAAATACGATCTGCAAGACCCAAAACTTGTAAAATCATTGACGCTAGGTTACCCTAAAATCTAGGATCAATCTCATTACCCGGCTGCTCTCGGGAGAATCTCAAAACTCCGTATTAGATCTAGACCGCACATCGGAAGTCCGATTAACACGAAGTTAAGGAATTAGGACCGCCTTGCTGGGCTTGACAACCATCTCGGAAATCAAATCCAAATAGTGTCCCAGCGCTATTCGCTTGAGATCGGAGTGAAGAGTGTGAGAAATGTAAAATTAATTCAAAATAAAATATCTCAAATAGTAATCTGGCACCTCTCGCTTGCGGATCAGTTTTAAGCAACCAGATTGTCAGAATCAGACCAAATTACACCCACGGATCAGGAGAAATTTCATACACATATCCATGTACTCGGAATCTCCGATCGAGATCCGCTGACGTTGAACTGAAACTGGTCCGCCATTTGCGATCTGGAATCCCGACCGAAATGAAAACTTAACTAAACGTAGATCCGGTGTCGGTGAGCTTAAGTCCGACCTTTGGCTGAAGGATGCCCGCCAGAAGTCCTCCGTTGAGCCGAAACTGAACCGCTTTGGCTATAACCTAAGTATACTTTGACCTGGAGTCTATTTTGGTGACTTTTTAGGTTATATAAGGACCTTAAACCCTCTCTCATTGAAGCCATACGAATTTGAGAGAAACCCTAGAGAGAAAAGAGAGAAAAGAGAGAGAAAGTGTGGGAGATGTGGGAGAATCTCCCTGCCATGCTTCCCTGCCACTCCACGAGCTCCACCACTCCGTTCTAATTGCTTTTCCGGCGATTCCAAATCTGTTTTTAGGTAAGAAACCCTAACCCTAATCTGTTTTGGGGATTTGATAGTTGTAGGTTATGAAATAGCTAACCTATTTCGATCTATAGGTTACCAAACAGCCGTATACAGGAGCTTAGCAATTCTATCAACTCCGTTTTCGATTCTATGATAAAAGGTGCGGACTTTAGGTGTATAGGTTATGGTTTTCAACGCTTTCAATGTCAGATAATGATAGATTCATGATTTGCATGCAATTGCACATGTATAGAGTGCTGTCTGTTTTCCGTTTCGATTAAAGATGAAAAATATGGAATTCTACATACTCTAGGTATTTGTAGAAAGTACCGTATACGTACAAATTTTGGAAATGTGTTTGACATGATTAATTGTTGTATGATATATTATATGTGGATAAATTACTTACTTGGCGAAAGGATAGCCCTAATAATGTTTTTGCTAATATACATTATGTATGTTAAAATAGTGTATTCTAAGTGTTTGTGAAAATGACTAAATGAATATAGGATTCTCATTCGTGCTCGCCATGACTAAATTGTCATGGATATATGGTCGTTGTATTGGCGATACCCCTTTGACGAAAGGATTTGCCATGAATCACGCCACGGATACTATACGCTATATATGTTGAAATGGGTAGCCCAAGTGTTTGTGAAAATGTTCAAATGAATATGGAACTTGGATTCCTACTTCCATGACTATCCGTCGTGGGTGTACGCGTGTTATGATTGGGGCAACTCCCTAGAGAAAGGATTTAGCCTAATGCCTATGTGATCAACATATGTCATGTATGTTGATGTATGTCTTTAAAAGTGTTGTTGAAATGTCTGAATGAGAGTAGTAGTTAGCAAATTGTAATGTATAAGGGTGTTGAGATATGATTCTCAACTTCTTTTAACTATGTGTATGTTTTCCTTGGATAGTTGTGTGAATAGGAATTGAATATCTACAAACTCATGCTTGTGTTGTGCTTTATAACATGCTTAACTGCTTTTATGATTTTATCTATGTAATGCATATGTTTAAATTCATATTTACGTTGTATGATCCGTCATGGGTGATGGGGGAGTAGAGCAACGAGTGCGTGCAACAGCCCTAGCAACCCTAAACGAATGATACCAGACTTTGATTGTATGATTTGAATCTTGATTCATTACTACTTTATCTATCTGCAATTGATTGTGTTTGGGCCTATGATCATACTCTAGACAATCGGTACCAGAATTGAATTCATGGCTATCATCCATTTGCCACGTGAAATGTGTTCGACGAACCCGAGTCGTACTTCGGTTGGCGATAGTGGTTGGCAACACGAAGTGCTTATACGCTTCATATCGTTCAACTTGTTGTGCGCTCAAGCTAGCCGAGCTCGTCAAGTAACCCGATCTGTCTAATGTATGTTCACCATGTTTGGATGCTACTACTTGAACCTAGGGTAACAAACTTACCAGTGAAATCCCTTTTAACCATGGTACCTCGATCCGCTAAGACTCATGAGCTGGGCATGGTGGTATGGGACACCGTGGAAGAGCTGTCGGCTACGCGGGCCACGTACCTCCCCGTAGTGACCAGTGAGCAACCAGACTCCTGAGCCGATTATGGTGGTATGAGACACTATATTCGAGCTGTCGACACCTACGGCGAGAGCCGAATACGGTGAGACCTGTATTCATGCTGACGGGCGACGAGCCCTCCGTAGTGTCTTCGAGTATACTCTAAGGTCTGTGATTGGCGACGAGCCCTTCACAGCAACTAGAGCATGAGTTGAGCCGAGTACGGTGAGATCTGTATTCGAGCTGACGGCCAGCGATTGAGCCGAGTACGGTGAGACCTGTATTCGAGCTGACGGCCAGCAATTGAGCCACATACGGTGAGATCTGTATCCGTGCTATCGGGTGACGAGCCCTTTGTGATGCCTTCGCTACGCCTCTCAAACCATAATATCGTATGAGATTAATTAGGACTAACGACCCTAAAATGGATCATGTTTGGGAATGATATAAGGGAGGTACCTTAGTTTCCCAATACTGCTGTTTGAAATGGACTATTAATTACTCGGTAATCATGCTCATCATCGCACTACATGTGCCTGGTAGATGTGGAGCACTGAGGGATGAACGCATTCGCGAACGTAAGATGGTGTCGCATGAGGGTGGTTTGGCAAGGGCATACATCATGTCATTCATACTTGCATTAGTAAGAGTAGTTTAGAACTGTTTAATTGTACTGCTTTATCATTACTGCTTGACTGAGTTGATAACATGTTAACCTATGCTTTATTGTTCCACTGAGTTGATCACTCACTCCCACATTACGGGACGGTGTTGTACGCATCAACCAAATTTGTTGAGTTTCAGGTGATGGCGATGCTTATGAAGCAGAGCCATACTACTACTATGATATTGAGGAGTTCTCCTACATGTAATCTCTGATAGGTCTATGAAGACCTGGTATTGTATTGACAGGGCTATGATGCTTGGGATAGAAGACATTACACTTCCTCACATTTGGTATATTTTAGAACTGTACTTGTAATTATTTAACCTGGTAACATTATCACACTCTGGAGACCCCCCACTGTTTATATATTTTATATATCTATCACAGTCTTCCGCTTACAATTTAACTGTCTCTGGAGTATGATATATTGTTTTGGCTTAATCTCACTCATGTTCAATACACTAATGCAGACAACATTTAATCATCATTATTTATGTTGCATAAGTGATGTTCTAGAACTCAGGTGTTGAGTTATGCTCGACCCCCGATTTTTCGGGATGTTACAGTTGGTATCAGAGCATGATTTGAATTTAACCGGACCTAGGTTATGGTCACACGACGCACTCTGATGCACTCTAACTTAGGAGGGAGTGACGGAACGTAGAAACAGTCATAGGTATCCCCATTTCGCCAATTGGCGAAGTTCACTGAAAACAAACACCGAAATCGAGTCCGTATTCAACCATGGTCGCACGGGTCAACCTTAAAACATTCCTAGGCCGTTTATAGATGATTCTATATTACAATCCACCTCACCCCAACTGTTGAAAATCGGTAGAATACGGGATAAGAGTGATGATGATAACTACTCTGAATCCTCGGAGCTTCTCTGGACTCCTCACAGAGACTTCTCGAATCCATGAGGAAAGAAAGCAAAAAATAGAAATAAATTCTAATACATTCAAAATTGATTAATGAATGACTAATAACGAGTTCACAACCTTTAAATAGGAATACCAATTAATGGAAAAGAAATTAAAATCGAACTACAACAAAGACTCCTAAAATTCGCGACTTACTAAGGTCCTGATGTCTACTAGTGCACAAGGTTTTTGGCCAAATCATTCTCCTAATTATTCTAAGCTCTTTACGCGATGAGCGCAACTCCTAAAGCCCAACAGATGAAGAGTAATCAAACTAAAACTACTATTTTTAGTAAAACGAAATTGAAACAGGGAAACGACTGTAAATCGAAGGGTTTTTCACAATTCTGGGCTGCACAACTCGACAAAGCGGGGTTGGTTGGCTTCATTAGCTTGTTCTACCCCAAATTCATATATTTTACGTCAGATAACTCATTCCGGATTACGAGATACGTCCGATTGTCCCGAAACTACCCGAAATTGAGCGAAATGGAGTCGGGGGGCCAAACGGAGCACTTCCAGAGGGATCCAGGGTGGGACCCATGTTTTTTGGGGCCTGGGGGACTAGTGGGACATGCCCATGGGGCCCCCCTTTGAAAACCAGGAAGCTCGTTGGCGAGGCCTCGCTAGTTTTTGGGCTAGGCCGGGCCTGCAGCTCGGGCCGATCGAGTTTGGGGGTCTTAGGACCCCCTGATATGTGGGTCGTCCACTGAAAACCTCCTAAAGCCCTACCTCCTTCACAAATCCCACCCCCAAGCTCTCTTTTTTCTTCCTTATTGTTGTTTTCTCTCTCAAATCGCCACTCCATTCACTTAACCTACCATTTTCAACACACAACCCATCCACGTCCTTCGTTCACAGCAGCCCCCACCTCCCTACTCCCTTCATTCTCTCACATTTGAGCTCTCACACCCCCTCACTTGAAGCTTAAAACTGTGTAAGCTCTCTAACCCATCCATTTTCTTCACTTTCCTTCTTCAAACCCTGTCATTTGGGCCTTTACAGCCTCTGTTGAGGCTCACATCCGAGGAGAACCAAAACTCCAGCCCCTCTTCTCCCTTTAGGGCCCGTTCGGCCAACTACATTAGGTGAGTAAGGTGGATAGAATTGTAAATGTAACAATAACTGCATGTGTAGGGTATGGTCCTTGGATTGGGTGTATCCCATGTTTTCCAATACCATGTTTGGAATGTACGCAATTAAAAGTAAATTCTGAGATTTCCTTTCAAATAACACTTAGAAATTCACTATCCTAGGATTTGGAAATCCCATCTCACCCTTTTCCAACACCAAGCTCATTTTCCAAAGCCTATACCAATAATTTTAATCCCCACCCACCCTCCTACCAAACATGTCATTCTCAATCCAGAGGTGGGATTAGCAATACAGTCCCATTTAATATAACTTAAGACCACTGGCCAAATAGTGTTGAAGTGATAAAGTCCCTTGATATACATTAACCCACCACACTCTGATAGCTTAAGCTTTTAGAGTAAATGGTTGTTTGACAAATAGATCCTTGGAGTTTTGGACCTAGAGCGGTGCTTCGACAGACCTGACAGTATAGGGAATCCGACAAATTAAGAACGTGAACTCTAGAACCCCCTTGGTTTGAGCATATGTGAAGTGCTCGAGCGTAGCTACATTCATGTTTGGGCAACTCAATTCTAAACAAACAAACAAACAATTTCCTTATTAAAAATGGTGTAAAATCATCTAGTGTATAAGCATAGACTTTGGATTACAATTAGGGGATTACGCTACTCATACGTTGCGACTATGCACTAAAGAATGTAAAAGATTCATTATGTTAAGATAATTGAAGAATAAATTTCGTTAGTTGGCTTGATTAGGTTGGAGCGAGACCCCGTCCCTTGTTGAATCCCCTCGGTACTCATAGACTTCTTTAATAACTCTTAGGAAGGTTGTTTTGATTAGAAACTAATCACGCAGAGGGAAAACTTATATATCCCTTGGTTTAATGTTAGGTCAAATTAATACACCCCTTAGAATCGCCTTCTCAAGGACTTAGTACAATCAGGAACACGGAGTAGAGAAACTACATATAAGCGAGGTATTCGCGGTCTGAATCGAATTCTCAATCCTAGTAGTGACCAATGAACTCTATGCTTTGATCAAGCAGAAGGTCGAGATCAACTAGGATTAAGAACTGATACGACAATTTTCTGTTCTAGCTAGGCAGAAGGTCCATGTATCCAGCTCAGACCCACTACGCAACCTTCTTCCGTGTTGGCCGAACCACTTGCAACCAAAAGTTTATAACTTTGTCTTTGAAAAGTATTAGGAGTATATAGCCAATAGCGACTTTGTCTTTTAGGCCTAAGAAATTGCCCAAATGGGCAACAGACAGTTAGGAATTTGGCCCCAAATTACATGCCATGTTGGCATACATTTTGTGCATATGAACGTAGAAAGATGGCCTGCCTGTTAAGCTAGACATGATTAAATAGGATAATTCTGGACCGTGACAAAACTCCTTGGTAGAATTAGGCATTTTGCCTCAAACTCACACCTGTCCCTGCAATCAACCACAATACCCACCATCTTTAGCTCCTTTCTGTAACCATAGGTATCAATGTCATAGTACACATCGTCGATGAAAGTCAGACCAATGTATTTCCCATTTCATGTCAAGGATAGGTCTTAAAATTACACCTTGTTCCGACATACGGATCAGGACATAGCTCTGAGCCTTGAGGGTGAAAAAATCAAAATAAAAATAAATAAATAATTTTTAGGGGGGTAGAACATTATGAGCCTAATCTAGTTAAGTCAGTTTATACGTCCTCTTTGATCAAAGTGGCGCAGCGAAAGCATGGTGGACCCTATCCCACTGGCCCAGGATCGAAACTGTGCTCGTTGAATACGAACATTATAGAAGCCCTAGTAAGTTCTACTATGAGAAACCATTTTAGGATGACCTAGTAAGATTTGATTCATCATTTCCTTTGACATAGATAATAACGAGGACTCTCTTAGACTGAGACCTAAAGGGCAACCTTAGAAATAGATAATTTGAACCTTCATGTGGTGGGCATTCCCTAAGTTTTTAGAGTGATCAGACTACGGAGTTACTGAAATATAAACTGCGAAGCATTCGCGGCTTGACCCAATTCTCAATCCCGGGTGACTACTAATTGACTCTCTGCTGACGAGCAGACGACCAGGATCCACCAGGATTCAGAAGGGATACGATGAGCTTCCTACCCTGGCCTGGTAGATGATCGATGTATCGGGATCGAGCCCACTATTACCGTCTCTCCGTGTTGGTCAAACAATGAAAACAACTATCTTACTCTAAATTGTTGGTAATCATTGTCAAGACTCCAAATAAGTACAGAAATAAATTGTAGCAAACCATCAGGGTATGGGAAATGGATAAAGAAATAAGTTTTAAGGGGGATAGACTAAAATGAACCAGGCTAATATACACCCTACCGCGCATAGATACTTGAAAACAATAAGTTTTAGACAAATGAAATAATAAAATCTTTCCTTATTACCCTTAGGCAATTTCGAGGACGAAATTTTGTTTTAAGGGGGGTAGATTGTAACAGCCCGGATTTTTACCAACCTGAAATTAGACGTCCTTAGGCGATGAGTCAATCCTAACACCGGTTTAACTTCTCAAACACTCGATTAAAGCCACAAATCCCTTTTCAAACCATTTTCTTTACAAATCTCACCCTTCACTACCTTGTTCTTTCAATTTTTCTAAGCACTTTCATCCTAGACACTATCCTAAACTAGCTAAGTAGTATAACTTGGATCACTTTATATACAAACTACAAAGGCCCAGGTACCACCTCAGACAGAAATTACTCAAGACTAAATCCTCTAGAAATTAGGCGAGAATTAGCCAGTGTTAAACTAGAGTACCTGTGAAATTAGCACCAACCACTTTAAATACGATTTGCAAGACCCAAAACTTGTAAAATCATTGACGCTAGGTTACCCTAAAATCTAGGATCAATCTCATTACCCGGCTGCTCTCAGGAGAATCTCAAAACTTCGTATCAGATCTGGACCGCACATCGGAAGTCCGATTAACACGAAGTTAAGGAATTAGGACCGCTTTGCTGGGCTTGACAACCATCTCCGAAATCAAATCCAAATAATGTCTCAGCGCTATTCGCTTGAGATCGGAGTGAAGAGTGTGAGAAATGTGAAATTAATTCAAAATAAAATATCTCAAATAGTAATCTGACACCTCTCACTTGCGGATCAGTTTTAAGCAACCAGACTGTCAGAATCAGACCAAATTACACTCTCAGATCAGGAGAAATTTCATACACATATCCATGTACTCGGAATCTCTGATCGAGATCCGCTGACCATTGAACTGAAACTAGTCCGCCATTTGCGATCTGTAATCTCGACCAAAATGAAAACTTAACTAAATGTAGATCCGGTGTCGGTGAGCTTAAGTCCGACCTTTGGCTCAAGGAGGCCCACCAGAAGTCCTCCGTCAAGCCGAAACTGAACCGTTTTGGTTATAACCTAAGTATACTTTGACATGAAGTCGATTTCGGTGACTTTTTAGGTTATATAAGGACCTTAAACCCTCTCTCATTGCAGCCATACGAATTTGAGAGAAACCCTAGAGAGAGAAGAGAGAAAAGAGAGAGAAAGTGTGGGAGATGTGGGAGAATCTCCTTGCCATGCTTCCCTGCCGCTCCACAAGCTCTACCACTCCGTTCTAATCGCTTTCCCGGCGATTCCAACTCCGTTTCTAGGTAAGAAACCCTAACCCTAATCTGTTTTGGGGATTTGATAGTTGCAGGTTATGAAATAGCTAATCTATTTCGATCTATAGGTTACCAAACAGCCGTATACAGGAGCTTAGCAATTTTATCAACTCCGTTTCGATTCTACGATAAAAGGTGCAGACTTTAAGTGTATAGGTTATGGTTTTCAACGCTTTCAATGTCAGATAATGATAGATTCATGATCTGCATGCAATTGCACATGTATAGAGTGCTGTCTGTTTTCCGTTTCGATTAAAGATGAAAAATATGGAATTCTACATACTCTAGGTATTGTAGAAAGTACCGTATACGTACAAATTTTGGAAATGTGTTTGACATGATTAATTGTTGTATGAATATATTATATGTGGATAAATTACTTGTTTGGCAAAAGGACTCACTCTAATACATGTTTTGCTTATATAAACTATGTATATTGAAATTCTGTATTCTAGAAAGTACCATATACGTATAAATTTTGGAGATGTATTTGCCATGATTATTTGCTGTATGAATATATTATACATGGATAAAATACTTACTTGGTAAAAGGATAGCCCTAATACATGTTTTTGCTAATATACATTATGTATGTTAAAATAGTGTATTCTAAGTGTTTGTGAAAATGACTGAATGAGTATAAGATTCTCATTCATGCTCGCCATGACTAAATTGTCATGAATATATGTTCGTTGTAATGGTGATACCCCTTTGACAAAAGGATTTGCCCTGAATCACGCCACGGATACTATACGCTATATATGTTGAAATGGGTAGCCCAAGTGTTTGTGAAAATGTTCAAATGAATATGGAACTTGGATTCCTACTTCCATGACTATCCGTCGTGGGTGTACGCGTGTTATGATTGGGGCAACTCCCTAGAGAAAGGATTTAGCCTAATGCCTATGTGATCAACATATGTCATGTATGTTGATGTATGTCTTTTAAAGTGTTTGTTGAAATGTCTGAATGAGTAGTAGTTAGCAAATTGTAATGTATAAGGGTGTTGAGATATGATTCTCAACTTCTTTTAACTATGTGTATGTTTTCCTTGGATAGTTGTGTGAATAGGAATTGAATATGTACAAACTCATGCTTGTGTTGTGCTTTATAACATGCTCAACTGCTTTTATGATTTTATCTATGTAATGCATGCATATGTTTAAATTCATATTTATGTTGTATGATCCGTCATGGGTGATAGGGAGGGGAGCAACGAGTGCGTGCAACAGTCCTGGCAGCCCTAAACGGATGATACCAGACTTTGATTGTATGATTTGAATCTTGATCCATTACTGCTTTATCTATCTGCAATTGATTGTGTTTGGGGCTATGATTATAGTCCAAACAATTGGTACCAGAATTGAATTCATGGCTATGATCCATTTGCCACGTGAGATGTGTTCGACGAACCTGAGTCGTACTTCGGTTGGCGATAGTGGTTGGCCACACAAAGTGCTTATGCGCTTCATATCGTTCAACTTGTTGTGCGCTCGAGCTAGCCGAGCTCGTCAAGTAACTCGATCTATCTAATGTATGTTCACCATGTTTGGATGCTACTGCTGGAACCTAGGGTACCAAACTTACCAGTGAAATCCCTTTTAACCATGGTACCTCGATCCGCTAAGACTCATGAGTCGGGCATGGTGGTATGGGACACCGTGGTCGAGCTCTCGGCCTACGCTGGGGCTACGTGCCTCCCCGTAGTGACCAGTGAGCAACCAGACTCGTGAGCCGATTATGGCGGTATGGGACACTATATTCGGGTTGTCGACACCTACAACGAGAGCCGAATACGGTGAAACCTGTATTCGTGCTGACGGGCGATGAGCCCTCCGTATTGTCTTCGAGTATACTCTAAGGTCTGTGATTGCCGACGAGCCCTTCACAGCAACTAGAGTATGAGTTGAGCCGAGTACGGTGAGATCTGTATTCGAGCTGACGGCCAGCGATTGAGCCGAGTACGGTGAGACCTGTATTCGAGTTGACGGCCAGCAATTGAGCCACATACGGTGAGATCTGTATCCGTGCTGACGGGTGACGAGCCATTTGTGATGCCTTCGCTACGCCTCTCAAACCATAATATCGTATGAGATTAATTAGGACTAACGACCCTAAAATGGATCATGTTTGGGAATGATATAAGGGAGGTACCTTAGTTTTCCAATACTGCTGTTTGAAATGGACTATTAATTACTCGGTAATCATGCTCATCATCGCACTGCATGTGCCTGGTAGATGTGGAGCACTGAGGGATGAACGCATTCGCGAACGTAAGATGGTGTCGCATGAGGGTGGTTTGGCAAGGGCATACATCATGTCATTCATACTAATTGCATTAATAAGAGTAGTTTAGAACTGTTTAATTGTATTGCTTTATCATTACTGCTTGACTGAGTTGATAACATGTTAACCTATGCTTTATTGTTCCACTGAGTTGATCACTCACTCCCACATTACGGGACGGTGTTGTACACACCAACCAGATTTGTTGAGTTTCAGGTGATGGCGATGCTTATGAAGCAGAGCCGGAGTACTACTATGATATTGAGGAGGAGTTCTCCTACATGTAATCTCTGACAGGTCTATGAAGACCTGATATTGTATTGACGGGGCTATGGTACTTGGGATAGAAGACATTACACTTCCTCACATTTGGTATATTTTAGAACTGTACTTGTAATTATTTAACCTGATAACATTATCACACTCTGGAGACCCACCACTGTTTATATATTTTATATATCTATCACAGTCTTCCGCTTGCAATTTAACTGTCTCTAGAGTATGATATGTTGTTTTGGCTTAATCTCACTCATGTTCAATACACTAATGCAGACAACATTTAATCATCATTATTTATGTTGCATAAGTGATGTTCTAGAACTCGGGTGTTGAGTTTTGTTCGACCCCCGATTTTTGGGGATGTTACACCTTAGGCATAAAAAAGATTGTCTGAACTTTATCACTCGGGGTCTGAAAGACACAGTGCATTGCAATTTCAGCGGATGAGTACCAAGTGACCGCACCGGGAATGACCAATGTAGTGAATCTACGAGAAATGAAGTGTACGTGCAATGAGTTTGGGAGAATGTGGTTGCTATGTGTTCATGTGATAGCGGCGTGTGAGAAGTATCAACTTGATATGTACACATACTGCTCTCCATTATACTCCAGTGAAATATATTATAAAACGTACCAAGAGTCAGTTTACCTAGTGCTTGACAGAACACAATGGAACACTCCGGAGGAAGTGAAGGTTTTATGCGAGAATATGAAGCCTCTGGAGATGAGAAGATCCGCTGGGAGGCTGAAAAAGGTTCGCATTACATCCCAGGGAGAAGATAGGGTAGCACCCAAATGCTTTACATGCAAGCGAACAGGTCACAATCGGCGTTGATGCACTTTCGTCCCTGCTGACTGAGCCCTCGGCTTAATATGTTGGGTTATTTAACAAAAAAAAAAAATATTGCCCGCGATAATGTAATTTGACCTGTACACACACACACACACACACACACTCACACACTCACACACGCTTATTGATTCATGAACCTTGGTGCATGTTAACCACGATCCAATGTAGAGAATAACCACGAATTTTTGTGCTTTTAAACTACGACCCATAGAGGAAATGGTGAACGTAACTGATCATGGCACTGTAATATATATACCTATTGATTCATATACCTATTAACCACTATCCACGAATTCTTGAGCATTTGAACCACGACCCATAGAGGACATGGTGAGCTTAAAAATGGGTGATGGCACCCATGACAGGTGGACCGTGGTTGTCATGTTGTATGGGGTCATGTTTCTCATTATATCATGGTTGTTTGCGACCACGAACCATAACAACTGTGAACCACCACCAATTTAATGTTGCAATCACGACACAGATCAACTACGACCATTGCTAGTGACAATGATCAAAATAAGAAGACAACAACGACCTATGTGTCAATCGATCCAGGGTCCATGTATCATGACAAACAAGACCTATCCAATGACAGTCACGACCCATGATTCATGTTAACCACGACCCAACGTGGACTATAATCATGTCTGGGTGCATCCGAGCAACTAACAGAAGATCGGTAGTGCAAAAAATTAGTACAAGAAATTAAGAGCTTACCATATAAAATGCCAACTACAATCACTGCTTCACATCAACTACGAACCATGTTATACGACAACCACGATCGGTATAACAAGACAACCACGACCTTTAACACTTACATGCAGGATCCAAATATCATAATAGTCGAGATATATTGAACACCACAGCAACGACCCATATCAAACGATACCACAACCAATGGAATTTTGATAATTGGTAGTCGTTGTGTCGTGGTTATGATGAATAGTGGTTCGTTGTCGTCAGCTGAGAACCATGACCAGTATAACGTAACATTAACGACCCAATTCCTCATGTGAACCATGACCCACATCTTCACGATGAATCTGCCATACAAACCACAACCAAACCTCGCTGGGTGCATGTTGAAGAGAATTGTTTATGGTAAGACACCCAAGACGGATTTAATGTGACACATACATCCCATATTACATTACAAAACCATGACCCATATAAATGAAAATCATGATCCATTGAAAGACAGCCACGAACGAATTGTTATGGTAAGACACCCACGATGGATTTATAGTAGGAAGAAGATCTCCCTTCAGCTGGCAATCTTGCGTCGAACCTCCGTTTGCAGATATTACTTTCTTGATTGCTCTAATTCGCCTTGCTGTTGCTCCTCTCTTGTGCTTCTCAGCCAAAACTGATCTCTCTGCTTCATCATTCCAATGCTAACATGCTAAAATATCAAAGCATATAGACATATAATAAGGCCTATGCTAAAACTGTTGGCTGATATGAAAATGACCAATTCTTACCAGTCAGAAGGTCTTCAGCCTGTAGAGGTTACGACCCTTCACGATCAAAGAAAATAATGGTGGCAATGTCTTGACTCCTTTGCTCCGCATTATTGTCTTAAACCCATGTTCAAATTTACTAAAAAAACATAAATAAATAAATAAGAGATGAGAGAAGAGAGACGAAAAAACTCATGGGGAACCTTTCCTTGCCTTGTAGGTTTTCGAAGAGATGTTCATTAGCCATGCATCAATTGGGATCAAACGAATGGGGAAACTCGATGTAAACCATTCAAGGCGGCATAAAACTCAAGTGGGCCATATTCATTTGTTTAATGGTTTACATCAAGTTCCCCCATCACGTTTGATCCCAATTGACGCATGGTCAATGAACATCTCTTCAAAAACCAATTGATGCATAGGTTTTCGAAGAGATATTCATTGACCATGCATCAATTGGAATCAAAAGAATGGGGAACTCGATGTAAAACAAATGAATATGGCCCACCTGAGTTTTATGCCACCTTGAATGGTTTACATCAAGTTCCCCCATTCGTTTGATCCCAATTGATGCATGGCCAATGAACATCTCTTCGAAAACCTACAAGGCAAGGAAAGGTTCCCCATGAGTTTTTTTCGTCTCTCTTCTCTCATCTCTTTTTTTATTCCATGCAATTTGAACAAGTTATCATCTGTTAAAGACACATAACAAATTACATAATTACTTGCTTGTCGTTTATAAAACCAAATTTATGCACAATATATATATATATATATATATATATATATATTATATATATATATATATATATATATATATATATATACACACACACACAAATGGGATTTTCGATATCCACGTATGCCATGCCCTAACCTTTTTTTCGATGGCTGGGTGCCCGTTGAAATTGTCGAGATGGCGGAGATCAGAAGTTGTCTTCAGAACTTCCAGTGGAGGCGTTGAGCTTTAGGCATATCGTGAACGTCCCTGAGGAAGGAGAAGGGATCGCGATATGGGCTCTATTATTTCTTCGAATATCTGCTCCATTGTTTTGAATGTAAACCATTAATAGTCAAGGTGCCGATTCCAAAGGTATCACGATATGGGCTCAAGAAATGCATGATTTGGCTTGTGGAAGTATCACCGAGGTACCACTCTTATAGGCTGGCCATTTAATAGTCAAGGTGCCGATTCCGAAGGGTCGCGTTGTTCGGTACATTCGCACGGATAACGAAGGGTCATGCTCGGTGCCCAATGTATTACGGGGAAGGAGTGTCTTTAGTGTGATTGCGTGAGGAACAAGAATGTGGCGCTGTTTCCGGAGGGTCGCGCCGATTTCCAAGGGAATGGTCGTGGATGGGCGGACAAAGACTCGATGTCTTCCACATTGATTGTGGTTGGGAATCACAACCCAATGTGTATGGCAACAACGATCGTTAAGTGTGATCATGGTTCTCTTTTACATTGGGTTGTGAGTGAGTTTGATGGATCGTGATTGTAAGATGAAAAACTCGAATTAAGCGCAAGATAATGAGGGAACATGTTTATATAAGATCCATTCCATCCACAGAGCCAAAGAATCATATTTTTACCATGTATCGTAAATTTAATTGACTACTTCAAAGAGAAGTACAGAGTTGTCCTCCCCAACCATACTTACAAATACAATATGAATCTTGCGCACCACAACCACGATCAGGGCATAATGACAAGCACGATCCATATAACATGGCAACTACAGCCCAATAACATTACAACCACGAAAGTATAACATGGAAACATCGACCCTTATAACATTACAACCACGACCCATATAACACATAACTGCCAAACGTGAAACTCAGTGATGCGCAAGACTCTGCTAATTTCTTCTACTTAATTTTACAATATAATAAGAAAACACAGCCCTTGTAACCACTTTAACGAGTCGTGGTTGCCATGACATGGGGATCGTAGCTGTCATGGTGTATTGATCGTGGTTTCCATGACGTATGTATGGATCATGTTTCTCTTAGTTTCGTGGTTGTCAACTATTGGTGCATGAAAATGTGCAAAGTTTTCATCATGTTTTGATTTGAAGAGATGAGAAGATATCAGAAACAAGGAAGAAAGAAGGAAGGTACTGAAGGAAGAAGAGGAGAAGAGAAGAAAGAATAGCTTAGTATGGCGCGGGACCGGGCAAGATATATTGATTGCGCAGGACCGCACAACCAAAGATCAGTTGCACAGGATTCTGTTCTTTGAAAAAGATTCGAAGTAGCAGAAGGTGGTTTGTGCAAGTCCGCGCAACCAATATTTGTTGCGCAGGACCGCGCAACCAAAGATCAGTTGCGCGGGTCTGCGCAGTTAGTTTCAGGAGAAGATTTTCTTGAACGGTTAAGATTGATGTAAGGTGGGTCCCACGGCACCGAAATTGAGGTCCCATACGTGCGAGGGCCTATAAATACCCCCTCCCCTCCTTCATTTGGAGGGATTGAAGATTTTGGAGAGGAAGCAGAGCAAGGAGGAAGATCGAAGGTTAGAGAGAGGAAGCTCCGGTAGGTTGCGTGGGTCCGCGCAACCGATATCCGTTGCGTGGGTCCACAGAACTAGACTACCTTGCAGTCCATGAAGACTAGGGGCCGTCATGCTGCTGAAAAGCTGAAGTCTTCAAGTTCCTTCTGTTCAAGTTTAAAGAAGTGAAATTAGCAAAAGAGCATATTCCTTCTAAGTACTAGGAGATAACTGAAGCAACTGTCGGAATGTTATCGAAATTTCTATCTCCTTGGAGATTAGTTGATCAATTCAACATTCCTCCCAAGTATTAAGAGATGACTGAAACGGACGTCGGAATGCTGCTGAATTTTCTATTTGGACTATCCTATCTAACTTTGATTAATTGTACTTTATTTTCAGAATCAAGGGAATCCGAGGATGTAAATGAACCTAGAATAAATGTGATCAATGTTTTCTCATTCTTTCTTTGTTATCATTGAATAAATTCCCCAAATCGAATGCTTTTATTTTCTTGTCGAAACAAAATGGCGACTCTGCTGGGGACTATTATTCGATGGTAACTTAGAAAATATTCAGAGAACATTTATCATTTTTTTTTTGTGTCTATTTAGACGCCAAAATGGCGACTCTCAGTGGGAACATCCTCCTCTTCATCTCTGAGATAGAATGACTTATCACGTAGATGCCTAATTGCAATTTTATATTTTTGTCTGAAGGCAAGTAGAAAACGTTAGAGAAAGCAAAGTTTGATGTGATCAAGAGCAGTGAATTTCGTGTAATGGATGGAACAATCTCTGTTTCGCCAGTAGCTCAAGAAGATGGAGGATGGAGGATAGCAACATCCAAAAGTCAGAAAGTTTGATCTGCTTCCACAAGAAGCATCATATCGCCAAGTACTGGGTCGATTATGCAAAGTGTCATGAGACACAGTCCTGCTTCGGTCATACAATTATCTCATTCGAGAAAAACAGAAAGGCCCGTTACTCCAAAAGGTCTTCTGATACCGTTAATTATAACTATAAAGACATCCTCCACAGAATCATTGCAAGTTCAGAAAAACAAAGGGAAGGCGACTGTGATCAGCGAATGTTCACTCACAGCACCTCCCGCAAAAGATTTTATGCAAACTCATGCATTGAGAATACCACGATTGGAGTCAGTTAGTTCTTTGAAGCGACAACACTCTGGTTTCAAATCAAATAATAGTTCATCTTCTTCAACAGCGTCAGCAGCACAGTGCTCGCTTCCTGCTTCAATATCAAGACAATCAAAGTATAAAGAAACAGAAAGCCTGTCGACAAATATTAATCAGCCCGATCAGTTTTCACTAGATGAGCATGTGGCTGAAGAAGTCCCAAATATTCCGACAGTGATTGATGTGAAAAACATTGAACACAAGTAGAAAGACTACAACCGCAAGTGGTTAGATTTCAAAAGCCGATGCCTAATATTACTCAGAATATAACGCAAGATGAAATTCGGCAGATGGTTATCGAGTTTATTCATCTAGAGAATGAACGAAGTCAGAATAAAAAATTTCAATATCAGACACTGTATCCCCTTGAAATAGAAGATATGCCATTACCTGCCGATTTCAAACACCCGGACTTTCAGAAATTTAACGGGAATGGATCACCAGAAGAGCATATGATGCATTTCATAGCAAAGATGGGAAATTTCTCTAGAATTCCTCAATTTTGTCTGCAATTATTCGGATCTTCTCTGATAGGAAGAGCTTTCAGATAGTATTCAGGTTTAATCCTAGGATCTATTCATACCTGGAAACAGATGCAGGATGCTTTTATGTCAAACTTTTTCTCTTCGGACCGAGAAGTTAGTTTGACCGAACTGGCCTCTATTCACCAAGAAGAAAATGAATCAGTTGAAGAATTCATCAGTCGACGGAATGACTTGGCAGCATCATGTCAACATCCTCTGCGGGAATCAGAACAAGTAGAACTATGTTTAGAAAACATGAGAGCAGAACTGGCATGCCACCTGATTAGTAAAGATTGGAAAACCTTTCATGATTTTGCTACAAAAGCTTATGCTCTTGAAAAGATGATGGGAAGAGTGTCTGCTTTTAGGACAAGATCAGTCCACATCACTCAAAAAGAAGAAACTAAAGAAGATTATCAGAATGTTGAAAAAGATAGCAATGAGGAAGATAGAAATGGTTGTTCGGTTATAATGACATATAAAATGTCCAGGCAAAATAAAGACCATATAAGATATGCATTCTCAAGAAAAGATATACTTCCTATGCTAAATCAATTGTTGGCTATGAAGCGTATTGAATTACCTCGGCTAAGACACCTCGAAGAAATCAAAAATACAAGAGGAATGGATTATTGCCATTATCACTGTAAATTTGGACATCATACAAAAAATTATAATTCCCTCAGGAAAAAGCTACAAAAGATTATCAATAAGGGAGAAATTGCGATGAAAAAAGCATGAGAAAAAAAATGGAGAAAAATAACAGAAACTCGATAAAGAAAACTCTGGGGGCATCCGCGTAATTGGCAAGATCGAGCTGTCATAGCTTAAATACTCAAATGAAAAGAAGCGAGCCAGGCAAAAGACGTAAGGTCACAATAAAAAGCATATTCGTTGCAGATATGTAAATATGCATTGCAATACCTACCAGTTCAGGAGATGGTCGCTATTTTGATTTCGAAAGGTATCGGTACGATACTTCCAAAATCAAAAGGAGACAAGACAAGTATGTAAAAAACTATGAAATATATTTCTCACCATAGAATGTATTTCTTTTGTATATGAATAAAATGCAAGCTTTCAAGCATATCAAGTCATCACCAAATGCGAAGCGCCAATGACAATCACCAAATACGAAGCGCTAATGACAATCGCCAACGCCAAATGAAAAGTGTCAATGATTATCGCCAAAATTAGTAATTGTCATTGTTGTCATCAATTGCTGATACAAAATTATCTTATCTCACCTTATTGAAATTGTTGTCATCGCCAAGCTGATACATTATCCTAACCATAAGCATTGTCAGAACATATCAGCAATGGCGATGTATCAATTATTGATTCATTATTCATGGCGATGAAATAAGCAGTGGAATAAGCCTAAATTGGCCAACCACACAAGTCTTACGACAGTGATGGCAAGTGATCATTTAAGGCAGCCTAGCCAAGCCTATATGGCCAACTACGCATAAGACCTACAAAGCTTCAATGATTTAAAAAGCCCTAAATTGGTCTACCCGAAATTGGCAAATGATCATTTAAGGCATCCTAGCGAAGCCTATATATGACCAACTATGCTTAAGACCTATCATTATTAAAGCCCGAAATCGGCAGTAAACTATTAAAGGCCGAAATCGATGGTAAACTATCTTACTCTTTGAGCCCAGTGTCAAGTCCAATTCAGTCAAATCTAGTCGTCCAATTCAGTTAAGTCCTGTCCAGTTAAAGTATGGTCAGTCAAAAGTACACTAGTACCACTGCTCAAAAAGCGTAAACTATGCATAGCAAAATTCAAAATGCTACATATACATATTTCAATTTAGATATGCTCAAATACGCAATTGCCTGATGAAAATTTTAAATATTGAGTAAACAAACATGCAAAAATGCGTTTATCTTGAATCAGGTTCAAATTACAGCGACAGTAAATGCCTTCAAGATATTAGCAATTATCTACTCAAAAGTTCAAATCTTCAAGATCCACTGCTAGCCTTCAATTGCAATATACGTATTCTTCTGACAAGGATCGAAATTAATTAAAGGAGCAACAAACATTATCCATCCTTCAGGAGTATCAGCAGGCTTTATTTCAGAAATATTGTTTTCTAAAAGAAATCACTATGCAACATTGACTGGGAAAGGGGGGCAGGATCTAGGTCTTCAGAGTAATCTATACCTTGGTCTTTCTGATAATCTCTTATGCGTGGGGAAGGAATTTATATGCCGATATCGTAACTTTTCACTATCTTAGTAATGATATCGCAAGATTCCAAGTACCAGATCTAATGGAGACAAAGAATAAACAGAATCATCATCCGTAATTTCTATGACCTTTGAAAAGTTATTAAATGAAAATTAAAAGAAGTCTTGTCTATTTTTCAGAATTAACAAAGATCCAAGGAATGTTAAGGAGCATAAGCTAGAAACAACTCAGCAAAAAGACTCAGTGGTTGAACCTTTAAAGCTGAAGATGAAATCTCCAAAAGTGCGATATAACAAGAAAAGGATGCAATGTGAAGCACAATGACAGATCAAATATCACAATCAACCTAAAAAGAGAAGAAACTCTCAATCTATTTAAATAATTATCAATGCTTCATAAAGCTAAATTGAAAAATTATAATGTATTGAGATACTAAGTCTGACTACTTTGGCAGGAAAGATCAATATTCAAAAGCTTGGATTACGCAGATCATGAATAAAGAAAATAATCGAAAGAGTTATTTTGGCAGGAACAGCATTAAAGAACAACCCCAGATATAGAGTTGAAGGAAAAAATCATTGGAGTTGATCAAAGAGACCGTTGCAGCCGCAGCAGTGTTGAAAGATAGCTCTCTGGTCAAGATACTCAAAAACGAAGTCGTCACAGCTGTCGCAGAGATGTGTTTCGATGAAAAGAGAATTCATCCTCTCTAGTGAAACATCCGCTCGACAATACTGGCTGGGGGCATTCAAATCTTCCGTTCAAGCGCAATCATCAAGTCTTCCGTTCGAGCGCAATCATCAAGTCTTGCGTTTGAGTGGAATCATTAAATCTTCCGTTCAAGCATGAGCATTCAAATCTTCCGTTCGAGCTCGATTGTTCAAATCTTTCGTTTGATCGCGATTGTTCAAATCTTCAGTTCGACCGCGACCATTCGAATCTTCCGATCGAGCGCGAGCATTTCAGTCTTATGGTCCAGTATGACCATCTAGTTTTCCATGCAAGCATGTGTAACGCCCGAAAAATTGGGGGTCGAGCATAAACTCAACTCCCAAGTTTAAACTTATCACTTATGCAACAAAATGAATGATGATTGAATGTTGTCTGTATTAGTGCATTGAACATGAGTGAGATTAAGCCAAAATAACATATCATACTCCAGAGATAGTTAAATTGCAAGAGGAACACTGTGATAGATATATATAATATAAAAACAGTGGTGAGTCTCCAGAGTGTGATAATGTTACCAGGTTAAATAATTACAAGTACAGTTCTAAAATATACCAAATGTGAGGAAGTGTAATGTATTCTATCCCAAGTACCATAGCCCCGTCGGTACAATACCAGGTCTTCATAGACCTGTCAGAGAGTTACATGTAGGAGAACTCCTCCTTAACATCATAGTAGTGGTCCGGCTCTGCTTCATAAGCATCGCCATCACCTGAAACTCGACAAATCTGGTTGGTGTGTACAACACCGTCCCGTAATGTGGGAGTGAGTGATCAACTCAGTGGAACAATAAAGCATAAGTTAACATGTTATCAATTCAGTCAAGCAATAATGATTAAGCAGTACAATCAAACAATTCTAAATACTCTTGTTAATGCAAGTATAGAATGCAGTCATGATGGATGCCCTCACCACACACACCCTCGTGCGACACCATCTTACGTTCGCAGCATGCTTTCATCCCTCAGTGCTCCACATATTCTAGGCACATGCAATGCTATGATGAGCATGATTACCGAGTTGTTATTAGTCCATTTCAAACAGCAGTATTGGGAAACTAAGGTACCTCCCTTATATCATTCCCAAACATGATCCATTCTAGGGTCATCAGTCCTAGTTAATCTCATACGATGGTGTGTTTCTAGGTCGCTGCAAAGGCTATCAGGGCTGTTACGTACAATGGTTACACCACTCCCCCATCACCTCTTTAACGGTTCATCACTAAATTAAAACAGGCCTAGTTCATACTCTATATACCGCGAAAAAACTCGTCGCATCACCGCAAATTCAGTGTATGCTCGAGGTCACTACAAAGGGCTGCTAGGGCTGTTACGCATAATGGTTACACCACTCCCCCATCACCTTATCAATGTAGACCGACAGCACGAATATAGTATCCCATACCACTATAATCGGCTCACGAGTCTGGTTGCTCACTGGTCACAATGGGGAGGCACATTGTCCCAGCGTAGGCCGACAGCTCGACCACGGTGTCCCATACCACCATGCCCTGCTCATGAGTCTTAGCGGATCGAGGTACCATGGTTAAAGGGGATTTCACCGGTAAGTTTGGTACCCTAGGTTCAAGCAGTAGCGTCCAAACATGGTGAACATACATTAGACATATCGGGTTACTTGACGAGCCTGACTAGCTCGAGCGTACAATCAACTGAACGACATAAAGTGCATATGCACTTCGCATGGCCTAACCACTGTCGCCAACTGAAGTACGACTCGGGTTCGTCAAACACATCCTACGTGGCAAAATGAATCTCAACCACAATCTCAAGCCTGGTACCGATTGTCTGGACTATAAACATAGTCCCAAACTCAATCAATCCTTATTTAGAGCATGTAGAGTAAAGCATGATAAACAAAGTAATTCAAGTAAGTTAGCAAGCATGTCATAAAGCATGTTTATAAAGCATGTTACAAAGCATGTTATAAAGCATGCTATAAAGTATGTTATAAAGCACTATATAAACAAGAATACAAGCACATATATTTCATAAGTAAGCGGTTAATGTAAATAACCAAAATGGAGGAAATCTTATACGTCTCTAAGGTAATTGAGAATCCCATCTCAACACCTACCTAAGGCACTATCATCCAAGCACTTACTCTCACAAGCATTTTCACAAATACTTAGAATACACTATTTCAACATACATAGTGTATGTTAACCCAAACATGTATTAGGGCGAGTCCTTTCGCCAAACAAGTAATTTACGCATATATAATATGTTCATACAGCAAATAATCATGGCAAACACATCTCCAAAATTTATACATATACCGTACTTTCTAGAATACACTATTTCAACAAACATAGTGTATATTAGCGAAACAAGTATTAGGGCGAGTCCTTTCGCCAAATTAGTATTTTATCCATATATAATATATTCATACAACAAATAATCATGGAAAAAACATTTCCAAAATTTATACATATACGGTACTTTCTACAAATACGTAGAGTATGTAAAATTCCATATTCTTCATCTTTAATTGAAACAAAATCGATAGCACTATGTACATGTGCAATTGCATGCAGATCATGAATCTATCATTATCTGACATTGAAAGCGTTGAAAACCATAACCTATACACCTAAAGTCCCCACCTTTTGTCGTAGAATCGTAACGGAGTCGATAGATTCGCTAAGCTTTCGTATACTGCAGTTTGACAACCTATAGAACGAAATAGGTTAGCTATTTCATAACCTACAACTATCAAAACCCCAAATCAGTTCGGGTTAGGGTTTCTTACCTAGAAATGACGTCAGAATCACCGGGAAAACGATGAGAATGGAGCGGTTAAGCATGGATAGCAGCAGGGAAGCAAGGCAGGGAGATGCTCCCACATCTCCCACACTTTCTCTCTTTTCTCTCTTCTCTCTCTAGGGTTTCTCTCAAATTCGTATGGCTGTGAGAGAGAAGGTTCTAAGGTCCTTATATAGCCTAAAAACTCACCGAAATAGACTCCAGGTCAAAGTATACTTGGGTTATAGCTAAAATGGCCCTGTTTCAGCTTAACGGAGGACTTCTGGCCGGCCTCCTTGAGCCAAAGGTTGGACTTAAGCTCACTAGCACTGTATCTAGGTATGGCTACATTTTCGTTTCAGTCGGCTTCTCAAATCGCACGTGGCGGACCAGTTTCAATTCAACGGTCAGTGGATCTCGATCGGAGATTCCAAGTACATGGATATGTGTATGAAATTTCTCCTAATCCGAGGGTGTAATTTGGTCTGATTCTGACGATCTGGTTGCTTAATACTGATCCGCAAGCGAGAGGTGCCAGATTTCATAAATTTCTATTTTATTTTGAATTACTTTCACATTTCTCACACTCCCCGCTCTGAGCTCAAGCGAATAGCCTCGGGACACTATCTGGAGTTGATTTCCGAGATGGTTGTCAAGTCAAGCAAGGCGGTCCAATTCCTTAACTTCGTGTTAATCAGACTTCCGACGTACGGTCCAGATCTGATATGGAGTTTCGTGATGCTCTCGAGAGCAGTCGGGTAATGAGATTGATCCTAGATTTTAAGGTAACCTAGCGTCAATGATTCTACAAGTTTTGGGTCTTGCAAATCATATTTAAAGTGATTGGTGCTAATTTCACAGGTACTCTAGTTTAACACTAGCTAATTCTCGCCTAATTTCTAAAGGATTTAGTCCTGAGTAATTTCTGTCTGAGGTGGTACCTGGGCCTTTGTAGTTTGTATATAAAGTGATCCAAGTGATAATACTTAGCTAGTTTAAGATAGTGTCTAGGGTGAAAGTACTTAGAAAAATTGAAGAACAAGGTGGTGAAGGGTGGGATTTGTGAAGGAAATGGGTTCCAAAAGCGGTTTTAGACTTTGGGATTGAGTTCTGACAAGTTAATAAGGTGTTAGGAGCGACCCATTGCCTAAGGGCGTCTTATTCCAGGTTGGCAAAAAATCTGGGATGTTACAATCTACCCCCCTTAAAACAAAATTTCATCCCCGAAATTGCCTGAGGGTAATAAGGAAAGATTTAATTATTTCTTTGCCTAAGTTTTATTGCGTAGGATATATACTAGCCTGGTTCATTTTAGTCTACCCCCCTTAAAACTTATTTCTTTATCCATTTCTCATACTTTGATAGTTTGCTACAATTTATTTCTTTACTTATTTGGAGTCTTGACGACAATCCCCAATTATTTAGAGTAAGATAGTTGTTTTCATTATTTGACCAACGCGGAGAGACGTTTATAGTGGGCTTGATCCCGATACATCGATCATCTACCGGGCCAGGGTAGAAAGCTCATCGTATCCCTTCCGAATCCTGGTGGATCCTGGTCGTCTGCTCGTCAGCAGAGAGTCCATTGGTAGTCACCTAGGATTGAGAATTGGGTCAAGCCGCAAATGTTTCGCAGTTTATATTTCAGTAACTCCATAGTCCGATCACTCTAGAAACGGAGGGAATGTCCATCATTGAAAGGATCAAATTATCTATGTCTAAGGTTGCCCTTTAGGTCTTAGTCTAAGAGAGTCCTTGTTATCATCTATGTCCAAGGAAATGGTGAATCAAATCTTATTAGATCATCCTAAAACGTTTTCTCATAGTAGAACTTGTTAGGGCTTCTATAATGTGTGTATTTAATGAGCACAGTTTCGATCCTAAGCCAGTGGGGTAGGGTCCACCACGCTTTCGCTGCGCCACCTAGATCAAAGAGGTGTATTGATTTGACCTAGCTACATCTATCAGTCTCTGACATTCTCTAATGTAACCGGTAGTCTAGTCTTAATTTAGGAGTAGTGGAAATCCATAGGTGTAGTCTAAAGTCTATGCTCATACGCTAGATGATTTCACATCATTTCTAATACAAGGAAGGGTTTTATCACTTAGGGTCAAAGTTGTCTAATTGGAACTGAGTTGTCTGTACCTGACGCTCGAGCATTTCATATATGCTCATTCCAACTAAGAGGGTCCTAAGGTTCACATTATAAATTTGTTGGATTTCCTACACGGTCAGGCCTGGCGAAATCTAGGAGCACCGCTCTAGGTCCAAAAATCTAAGGGCATATTTGTCAAACAACCATTTACTCTAAAAGCTTAAGCTGTCAGAGTGTGGTGGGTTAATGTATATCAAGGGACCTTATTACTTCAACACTATTTCGCTAGTGGTCTTAAGTTGTAGTAAATGGGACTGTATTGCTAATCTCACTTCGGGATTTGGATATGGTATATTTGGTAGGAGGGTGGGTGGGGATTAAAATTAATGGTATAGGCTTTGGAAAATGAGCCTTGTGTCGGAAAGTGTGAGATGGGAGTTCCAAATCCCAGGATGAGGAATTTCTAAGTGTAATAGGAAAAGAAAACCCGAGATATACTTTTCATTGCATATATTCCAAACATGGCATTAGAAAACATGGGATACACCTAATCTAGGGGCCATACCTTACACATACATTTATTGTTATCTTTACAATTCCATCCACCTAAACTCCCTTAATGTAGTTGGCCAAACGGGCCCTAAAAATCCTCGAATAGAGCCATGAAAAAGTGAAGGAAAGGGAGGAAAGGGCTGGGATCTTTAGGTCTGCACGGATTTGGGTCTCAACAGGGGTTGTAGAGGCCCAACTGACAGGGATTGAAGGAGGAAAATGAATAGATAGGATGGGTTGAGAGCTTACACGAATTTGAGCTTCAAATGGGGGGTGTAGGAGCTCAAATGAGAGAAAACGAAAAGGGTAGAGGGTAGGTTATGTTGTAAACGTTGGAGGAGGATGAGTTGGGTAGGAAATGATGAAATGAGTGATTAGAGGAAAGGTTTGAGAGGGAAAACAGCAAGTTGAAAAGGAAAAAGGGGGCTTAAAGGGTGAAATGAGAAAAAAGGGGACAAATAGACCTAAAATAGGAGTCCCCCAGCAATTCTGCATGCACCACACGTGCCTAGGGGTCGGACTGACCAAGACCAGCACCGGCCCGACCAGCCCGGCCCAACCCGGCCGCGGTCCACCGGACCAATCGCGGTGCCTCCGCGGTAGGGCGGTGTTCACCACTCTCCCAAGGTGCCAAATGCACCTTGGGTCCACTTGGTCCCCCCCCCCCCCCCCCCCCCCCCAGATTGACGCGTGTGACCCCCAACTCCGTTTCGAGTCGTATCAGGTCAAATCGGACGTATCTTGCAATCTAGAATGAGTTATCTGACGTAAAATATATGATTTTGGGGTAGAACGAGCTAACGAAGTCAACCAACCCTGCTACGTTGGGTAGAGTAGCCCAGAATTGTAAGAAAACCTTGGATCGATGGTCGTTTTCCTGTTTCAATTTCGTCTTTACTATAAATAGTAGTTTTAGTTTGATTACTCTTCATCTGTTGGGCTTTAGGAGTTGCGCCCAACGTGAAAAGTGCTTAGAATAATTAGGAGAACGGTTTGGTGAAGCCAAATAGGACACTTACTATTTTTGGCCGAAAACCTTGTGCACTAGTAGACATCACGACCTTATAGTAAGTCACGAATTCTAGGAGTTTTAGTTGTAGTTTGTTTCTGATTTCTTTCTCATTACTTGGTATCCCTATTTAAAGGGTTGTGAACTCATTTTTTTTAGTCATTCATTAATCAATTTCAAATTTATTAGAATTTATTTCTATTTTCTGCTTTCTTTTCTCGTAGATTCGAGAAGTCTCTGTGAGGAATCCAGAGAAGCTCCGAGGATTCGGAGTAGTTATCCTCATCATATTTATCCCATATTCTACCAATTTTATCGGTTGAGATGAGGTAGATTGTGATCTAGACTCATCAATAGACGGCCTAGGAATGTTTTAAGGTCGACCTGTGCCACCATGGTTAAATATAGACTCGATTTCGGCATTCGTTTTCACTGAACTAGCCGTTGGACGGAACAGGGATGCCTAAGACTGTTTTTACGTTGTTCTCGCACCCTCCTATGTCAAAAGGCGTCAGCGTACGTCGTGAGAACATAACCCAGGTCTGGTTTAATACAAATCACGCTCTGATACAATCTTGTAACGCCATGAAAATCGGGGGTTGAGCATAAACTCAACTCCCGAGTTCCAACGCATCACTTATGTAACAAAATGAATGATGATTGAATGTTGTTTGTATTAGTGCATTGAACATGAGTGAGATTAAGCCAAAACAGCATATCATAATCCAGAGACAGTTAAATTGCAAGCGGAAGACTGTGATAGATATATATAATATAAAAACAGTAGTGAGTCTCCAGAGTGTGATAATGTTACCAGGTTAAATAATTACAAGTATAGTTCTAAAATATACCAAATGTAAGGAAGTGTAATGTATTCTATCCCAAGTACCATAGCCCTGTCGATACAATACCAGGTCTTCATAGACCTGTCAGAGAGTTACATGTAGGAGAACTCCTCCTCAACATCATAGTAGTGGTCCGGCTCTGCTTCATAAGCATCGCCATCACCTGAAACTCGACAAATCTGGTTGGTGTGTACAACACCGTCCCGTAACGTGGGAGTGAGTGATCAACTCAGTGAAACAATAAAGCATAGGTTAACATGTTATCAATTCAGTCAAGCAATAATGATTAAGCAATACAATCAAACACTTCTAAATACTCTTGTTAATGCAAGTATGAAATGCAGTCATGATGGATGCCCTCACCACACACACCCTCGTGCGACACCATCTTACATTCGCGGCATGCTTTCATCCCTTAGTGCTCCACATCTTCCAGGCACATGCAATGCTATGATGAGCATGATTACCGAGTTGTTATTAGTCCATTTCAAACAGCAGTATTGGGAAATTAAGGTACCGCCCTTATATCATTCCCAAACATGATCTATTCTAGGGTCGTCAGTCCTAGTTAATCTCATACGATGGTGTGTTTCTTGGTCGCTGCAAAGGCTGTCAGGGCTGTTACGTACAATGGTTACACCACTCCCCCATCACCTCTTTAACGGTTCATCACTAAATTGAAATAGGCCTAGTTCATACTCTATATACCGCGGCAAAACTCGTCGCCTCACCACAAATTAAGAGTATGCTCGAGGTCACTACAAAGGGTTGTCAGGGCTGTTACGCACAATGGTTATACCACTCCCCCATCACCTTATCAATGTAGGCCAACAACACGAATATAGTGTCCCATACCACCACAATCGGTTCACGAGTCTGGTGGCTCACTGGTCACTACGAGGAGGCACGTGGCCCCAGCGTAGACCGACAGCTCGACCACGGTGTCCCATACCACCATGCCCGGCTCATGAGTCTTTGCGGATCGGTCTCATCGGGAGGTACCATGGTTAAAGGGGATTTCACTGGTAAGTTTGGTACCATAGTTCAAGCAGTAGCGTCCAAACATGGTGAACATACATTAGACATATCGGGTTACTTGACGAGCCTGACTAGCTCGAGCGCACAATCAACTGAACGACATAAAGTGCATATGCACTTCGCGTGGCTAACCATTGTCGCCAACTGAAGTACGACTCGGGTTCGTCAAACACATCCTACATGGCGAAATAAATCTCAACCACAATCTCAAGTCTGGTACCGATTGTCTGGACTATAAACATAGTCCAAACTCAATCAATCCTTATTTAGAGCATGTAGAGTAAAGCATGATAAACAAAGTAATTCAAGTAAGTTAACAGCATGTTTATAAAGCATGTTATAAAGCATGTTATAAAGCATGCTATAAAGCATGTTATAAAGTACTATATAAACAAGAATACAAGCACATATATTTCATAAGTAAGCGGTTAAAGTAAACAACCAAAATGGAGGAAATCTTATACGTCTCTAAGGTAATTGAGAATCCCATCTCAACACCTACCTAAGGCATTATCATCCAAGCACTTACTCTCACAAGCATTTTCACAAACACTTAGAATACACTATTTCAACATACATAGTGTATGTTAACCCAAACATGTATTAGGGCGAGTCCTTTCACCAAACAAGTAATTTACACATATATAATATGTTCATACAGCAAATAATCATGGCAAACACATCTCCAAAATTTATACATATACCATACTTTCTAGAATACACTATTTCAACATACATAGTGTATATTAGCAAAACAAGTATTAGGGCGAGTCCTTTCACCAAATCAGTATTTTATCCATATATAATATATTCATACAATAAATAATCATGGCAAACACATTTCCAAAATTTTACGTATACGGTACTTTCTACAAATACGTAGAGTATGTAAAATTCCATATTCTTCATCTTTAATCGAAACGGAAAACCGACAGCAATTTGTACATGTGCAATTGCATGCAGATCATGAATCTATCATTATCTGACATTGAAAGCATTGAAAACCATAACCTATACACCTAAAGTCCGCACCTTTTGTCGTAGAATCGTAACAGAGTCGATAGATTCGCTAAGCTTTCGTATACAGCAGTTTGACAACCTATAGAACGAAATAGGTTAGTTATTTCATAACCTACAACTATCAAAATCCCAAATCAGGTTAGGGTTCGGGTTTCTTACCTAGAAATGACGTCGGGATCGTCGGGAAAGCGATGAGAATGGAGCGGTTAAGCATGGATAGCAGCAGGGAAGCAAGGCAGGGAGATGCTCCCACATCTCCCACACTTTCTCTCTCTTTACTCTCTTCTCTCTCTAGGGTTTCTCTCAAATTCGTATGGCTTTGAGAGAGAGGGTTCTAAGGTCCTTATATAGCTTAAAAACTCACCGAAATAGACTCCAGGTCAAAGTATACTTGGGTTATAGCTAAAGTGGCCCTGTTTCAGCTCAACGGAGGACTTCTGGCGGGCCTCCTTGACCCAAAGGTCAGACTTAAACTCACTAGCACTAGATTTAGGTATGGCTACATTTTCGTTTCAGTCGACTTCTCAGATCACACATGGCAGACCAGTTTTAATTCAATGGTCAGTGGATCTCGATCGGAGATTCCGAGTACATGGATATGTGTATGAAATTTCTCCTGATCCAAGGGTATAATTTGGTCTGATTCTGACGGTCTGGTTGCTTAATACTGATCCGCAAGCGAGAGGTGCCAGATTTCATAAATTTCTATTTTATTTTGAATTAATTTCACATTTCTCACACTCCCCGCTCTGAGCTCAAGCGAATAGCCTCGGGACACTATCTGGAGTTGATTTCCGAGATGGTTGTTAAGTCCAGCAAGGCGGACCTAATTCCTTAACTTCGTGTTAATTGGACTTCCGACGTGCGGTCCAGATCTGATACAGAGTTTTGTGATGCTCTCGAGAGCAGTTAGGTAATGAGATTGATCCTAGATTTTAGGGTAACCTAGCATCAATGATTCTATAAGTTTTGGGTCTTGCAGATCGTATTTAAAGTGATTGGTGCTGATTTCACAGGTACTCTAGTTTTAACACTAGTTAATTCTCGCCTAATTTCTAAAGGATTTAGTCCTAAATAATTTGTCTGAGGTGGTACCTAGGCCTTTGTAGTTTGTATATAAAGTGATCCAAGTGATAATACTTAGCTAGTTTAAGATAGTGTCTAGGGTGAAAGTACTTAGAATAATTGAAGAACAAGGTGGTGAGGGTGGGATTTGTGAAGGAAATGGGTTCCAAAAGCGGTTTTAGACTTTGGGATTGAGTTCTGACAAGTTAATAATGTGTTAGGAGTGACCTATTGCCTAAGGACGTCTTATTCTAGGTTGGTAAAAAATCTGGGATGTTACAGCATGATCATCCAGTCATCCTTCAGTTGCATTTCATTCAAGTTCTTCGGGCAAAGGAAGATCGATCCTCCATTTGATTTCAAGAATCAATCAAAGAAGGATCGAGGGGGCATCTGTTAGTGCATGAAAAATGTGCAAAGTTTACATCATGTGTTGATTTGAAGAGATGAGAAGATATCAGAAATAAGGAAGAAGAAGGAAGGTACTGAAGGAAGAAAATGAGAAGAGAAGAAAGAATAGCTTAGTATGGCGTGGGACCATGCAAGAGATATTGATTGGGCCAAAGATCAGTTGTGCAAGATTCTGTTCTCCGAAAAAGATCTGAAGTAGCAGAAGGTGGTTTGCGCAGTTAGTTTCAGGAGAAGATTTCCTTGAACGATTAAGATTGAAGTAAGGTGGGTCCCACAACACCGAAATCGAGGTCCCACACGTACGAGGGCCTATAAGTACCCCCTCTCCTCCTTCATTTAGAGGATTGAAGATTTGGAGAGGAAGCAGAGTAAGGAGGAAGATCGAAGGTGAGAGAGAGGAAGATCTAGTAGGTTGCGCGGGTCTGTGCAACCGATATTCGTTGCGTGGGTCTGCGCAACCAGACTGCCCTGCACTCCATGAAGACTAGGGGCCGTCATGCTGTTGAAATAGCTGAAGTCTTCAAGTTCATTCTGTTCAAGTTTAAAGAAGAGAAATTAGCAGAATAGCATATTCCTTCTAAGTACTAGGAGATGACTGAAGCAACTGTCGAATGCTGTCGAAATTTTTATCTCTTTGGAGATTAGTTGATCAATTTAACATTCCTCCTAAGTATTAGGAGATAACTAAAACGGACGCCAAAATGTTGCTGAAATTCTATTTGGACTAACCTATCTAACTTTGATTAATTGTACTTTATTTTCAGAATCAAGGGAATCCGATGATGTAAATGAACCCAGAATAAATGTGATCAATGTTCTCTCATTCTTTCTTTGTTATCATTGAATAAATTCCCCAAATCGAATGCTTTTATTTTCTTGTCGAAACATCAACGATGATCCGACATGGATGACAACCACGAACGGTTACATGTATGAACCACGAAAATATTAACACGACAACGACAACAAATATTAATACGACCAACAATCATTTGTTACTTCTGCAAATTTATCAAACGACCAAATATAATATATATATATATATATATATATATATATATATATATATATATAATACCACGAGCAACAAATGTCAACTACAACCCATCGAACGTTAACACCACAACCATATATCATAATAACCACGATACAAAGTTGTGGGTCGAATAATTGGGCTTCAACACGGCCCCTTGAACATGGGTCGTGGTTGTGACAACATTTGGTTTGTGGGTTCTATTAGATATCGCCTGTTCATGCCAAGTTACATGTGTCGTGGTTCGCATGTTAGAGGGGTCATGATTGTAAGATGACATGGGTCGTGTAACAACCACGATCCAACATGTAAGAAGATCACAACCCATTAACACGACAACAACGAACCCATTAACATGACAACCAGGACCCAAACTTCATCATAAAATGACCATTCCCCATACAGAGAAATTAATGTAATGGATTTACAAGTGGAAAAGGACTGTTTCCCTATATGGGGGTGTATCTATTTATCGGACCTTCTAGACACTTGCTACGGATCGTGGGTTTCATGTAAATTTAACCGCGGTATATGGATCGTGGTTTTCAAAGTTACATGGTCATGGTGTTGGTTGCTATGGGTCATGGTTTTCATGTTTTATGGATCGTTGTTGTCGTATTATACGGTTCGTTGTTGTCATGCTACAAAATGACGAGTTCTTTTGTAGAGCTTTGATGTCAGCCTGGAACCGGAAGAAGCCAGGTTACATCGACCTAAAATCCTGAAGAAGCCATTGCACACCAGGTCCGCCAACTCTGCGAGTTGCTCATCCACAAAATATCAATTTCTTTTAAAGGGCTTTTACATCAGCCTGGAACTCAACATAGCTAAGACAGAAGGATTAAGTGGTGTCGGTTGCTATGGGTCGTGGTTTTCATGTTTTATGGATCATTGTTGTCGTGTTATACGGTTCGTTGTTGTCATGCTAAGTAACATTGTGGCTATTACTTTCGTAAGAACAATATTCAGTGTTTAGGGACTTTCTGCATGTCCACTGTATCTTATATAATAATCTCTATTATATTAATGTTTTTCAGCTTATTGCATGTTCTGTGTTTGCAGGTAGTACAGGTAATATTTCGCGCCTTTGTTGGAGTATCTAGTATCTTTTTTCATAATATGGATAGAACCCTTGCAAGAACTGGATAGAAAATTTCAAAAGGTTCTCATTCTGTCTCTTGAAAGTGCTTGGATTATTTCCATACAATTTATCTTGCCTGCTGTCATGGTGAAAATTTTCATCATTCTATCATATTATATGGATCGTTGTTGTCAGGATGGAATCCCAAAGAAGCCATGACACACCAGGTCCGCCAACTCCAAGTACGTGCTCATCCATAAAATATCAATTTCTATGGAAGAGCTTTTAAATCAACCTGGCACTCAGCAGCGCTAAGACGGAAGGATTCAGACTATAGGGTCGTGGTGAGACAGAGACAAGATTTTTTATCGCGCTCGAAACACGATATATGGGTCATGACTTTCATTAAATATGGTACGTGTGGTTGGTCATGTTGTATAGGTCGTAGTTATCCTGAAATACGGATCCTGAATGTAATTATATATGGGTCGTGGTTGATGTGTAATAAAACTGGTGCTTGTGTTGCTATATGGTTTGTGGTTGGCGTGAAGAGTTAATCGCAGTTGTCATCCGATATGGTTGTCATGTTATATGGATCGTGGTTATTGTGTTACATGGGTCGTAGTTGACCTTTAGAATGTGTCATCATTGTCATTGTTTGGGTCGTGGTTCAAAAAAGGCACTGAATGAAAGCAAGACACATTAACGTGACAATCACAACCCATGAATCACAAAATCCACAACATATTATTATATTTGGGTTCAAATGCATAAAGGCTCGTGATTATCATCAAAATTTGGGTCGTGATTAACATGATACATGGGTCATGACTGTCATTGTATATGGGTTATGTTGTAAGGATGTGTAGGTCGTGGTTATCATGATACATCGACCTTGGATGGTATGATACATGTGTCGTTGTTGTCGTGTTATATGGGTCGTGATATATGGGACGGATGGTTCGTAGTTGATATGGGTCGTGTTGTCATCTTAGATTTGTCATGGTTCACAGTTGTAATGTATCGTGGTTCACATCCATGTTGAATTGTATTGGACAACCACTACCGTAGGAAGAACACGACCCATCCAACATGGGAACCACGATCCACATGTCATGAGAACCACGGCCCGTTGTTACGTTCATGATCCCTTTATGGCGACAACCACGACCTATTCAACTTGTAGAGCCTTGCACACCACAGGAACGATCCAGACATCGTGACAGCCACGATTCGTATAACAGGGCAATTACAACCCATATAACATTACAATCATGATAATGTAACATGAATACATCGACCATTATAACATTACAACCACGATTCATATAACACAGTAACTACCAGAAGAGAAGCTCAGTGATGCGCAAGACTCTGCAATTTCTTCCACCGAAGTTTAAAATATAACAAGAAGACACGGCCCTTATAACCACTTTACGGGTCGTGGTTGCCATGACATTGGATTCGTAGTTTCCATAACATATAGACCGTGGCTTCCATGATGTATGGATCATGGTTCTCTTAAGAACGTTTGTTAACAACGATCGAACATCGGTGACAACCACAATATATTACATATATGAACCACGAAAATATTAACACACAACAACGACCAATATTAACACGGCCAACGATCCAGTTGTTCTGTTTGCAAATCTCTCAGAGACTACTCTCGGCAACAATAAATTCACCAACGAATATGTTATCCACATGTTCATAACCACAACACATATATAGACATGGGATTTTCAATATCTACGTATGCAATGTTCTAACTTTGATGTGCAGATTTCCATGCACTTCAATGAGAATAGATCTATACATGTGGATGGCTAGATTTCCATACACTTACAGCTCTTAAGATAACTTCTCCTCAACTACACCTATCTATAAATAAATACGACGGCGGCGGCGGGTAGAAAACTCTCCACCCTTTCAAAGAGAGAGGGAGAGTAACCTTGTTGTGTTATATGGGTTGTATTTGCCATGTTATACGAATCGTGTTTATCATGTTTCCTGGATCGCTGTTGTTGTTTTCAACGTGTACGGCAAGGCATGGATCATGTACGCCACGGACGAAACACATAAACACCGAGCCGTCCATAAGCCATGTCATGTACATGATCTGTGGTTGTCAGGCTACGTAGGCCGTGGAAGTAATGATATATGGATCATAGCTTGAAGGCTGTTACGGATCGTCGTTCGTTGTGTTATATATGATTCGTGGTTTTTCATGCTTAGGGGTCATGGTATGCACTCACTTCCACGACTTCCTATAATGTACATGTATCATGGAGACTTTTCAAGGGACAGGATTAGGGTCGTGGTTGTGAACCACAAACAAATATGCGTGACAACCACAATCTAACATGGACAATAATCACGATCTAACATAGAAGTGAACCACAGGATCAGATCACATGACAGTTTCGGGGTTATCATAGAGACTGTGTCATTGTTCTTTGGACCGTGGTTATTGTTTTAGAAGGGTCGTGGTTATTGTGGTCGACAGATCGTGGTTGTAAGATGATATGGAACGTGCTTGGCATGCACGTTCAACTACACACAGATACATCAACGATCCATTGTGCAGGTCAACCAACGTGGCTGACAGCCAAAGTGCAGGACAACTTCAAATTGTTCACGGACAATAATGACCTGTCTCAGTCACCAACCAATTATAGATATCAATAAGAAGAAGAAACATCAAATACACCAATCCATTCATCCTTCAACATCAAATCAGTGCTTGGCTTTCTTCGCTGGTCTACCTGACGCCTCTTCTCTTGGTTTTTTTGGGAACGCAACACCTTCTGCCTCTTTTCTGCTGCAGACAGTCATATGCAATCGTCTTTCTAAATTTTAGAATTTCCTCTTGCAGAATCAAAACAAACCAGTATTAAAACAAGGTACAAAGCAATCAAGATTGAATGTGGACAAATAAATATATTACTTACATGCATAAAGTCAATTGCACTCATACTGCACAAGAAGTCTATATATTTCAGCATGAATACGCGACAATCATCTGAGTTCTGTTACGTAGGCCTGTCAGTGGATGGCTTCACAATCCATGGTGTCTCCCACCTACTAACTAATCCGTCATCAAGAACATGGAATACCCACCTGTAACACCCCGTTTTTTTAGTACTCGGGTGTTACCAGGTAACCGAATTTAGAATAAGTACAAATCTAATTCATCTAAACATTCACACATTCTAGTCCAAATCTGACCATTAGGTGTAGTATTCAACTCTAGAACAAGTTATACATTCATTGATTTCTGAGACGGATCACTACGTCATCAAGTCACCCTATCTTTAGGATTTCAATCACCCTGATAGGCCTATTGCTCTGATGGATAAATCAGACAATCCAATACCGTAGAAGGCCCTAATCTTGGGTCATCTTAAAGATTGGAACCTGAATCGTTAAGTGATACCCATTTAGGCACATAAGTTAAGCATTGTAGCCACTAGGACATTAGATCTGCCTCATCCTTGGCCTGATGACACAATAGTTGTGTCAAGGACCAATGGTGGAGCAGATTCCATTAAACAATTTGGAACCCAATTCATCAGGTTCACAGTTCAACAAACCCACAAACCCAAAACAACTCACTCCTAAACTATAAATTTCTAATAGGATCAACACCACCAACATTTTTTAATAATAAACCAACCCAATCACCCAATCTAAACCTTTAATTCAACTGATGTTCGACCTTAGGCAAGTAACTAACTTGCAGAGACGAACTGGCGGTACAGTTCTCACCAAGGATCACGTGGACCCCATTTTTGGTCTGTGTATGTGCACTGACCTACATACGCCCGCTGTACATGGGACCGTACGCATGGTCAAAAACGGGTCTGACCAAAGAAACCTCAAAAAGTGGGATTTCTTCCCATTTTCCCACATTTTGGATATTTAAACAAATCATGTTCGTTCATCAGTCCAAAAATGGCCCACCTCCAGTTGTCATCTCTATGATCAAAACCGTCCACCTGATTGATAGGGTCCCACAGACCCTAACCATGATTAGATCCACGGTCGGAAGTCATTTGTGTAAACTCGGTCAGCGGCCGTTCGGACATTGCAAAAAGAGGACTGCTGACGAGGAGAGCAAATCCACATCATACCATCATGCTGGCAAATCCATTCGTTCGGAAACATCGAACGCCATCCACGCACGCAACGGAGGCCTCGTCACCCCTACTACTTCCGGAAATGCCTCCCTATTCACCAAAAGGCAGAGGAATAAATCCTATTTTTGGCAAAATCCATCTCAGTCGACCGTTGGCTGCTAAATATCTCTCTCTATCGAATCCCAGGCGTCGCCTTTAAGGCTCTTTCAAAATCTCATAGCGATCCGAGAAATCAAGGAGAATCTGATGAGATGAACGAATCGACACAAACCACCTGCATTCAACTAATCATGCTTAATTTCTCAGCCATTCATCACCATGTGATGGACCCCGCAAGCTTGATGGACATCATTTGGACCATCTGAACGCCCCAGATTGTTCGATCGCCCGTCCGGTTCGAAAATGCCATTAAATAGAATCCATCTTCTCCGATCTGACGAAGAAAACCACATTCGGAGGTAGTGGCCCTCTCTCAAATCCAAACCATCTATCGTGCGGCCCACTCCATTTAAGGTCCATCAGGGACGATTTCAAGAACCCTTGCATCCCATCTGATGTGTGAGAAAACCCTGATGATGGGTTTCTCTCAACATCATTACGTTAAGAAGACACTAACCCCTGGACATTTCCAGAAACAGAAGGGCTATAAGTAGCTTGTCTTTAGGGCGTCTCCGAAGGAAAACTATAGAAAGAAATAAAAAGAGATTAGGAGAGAAAGAGAAATACTGCCACTGGGACGAGTTGCAGGTCGTGTTGCAACCCGACTCAGTTGGGTCGCCTGTTTACTGAGTTTGGATCGTGAAAGCTGAGAGAGAAAGAGAGTGAGATCAGATAGAAAGAGAGAAGGAAGAAGGGAGAGGAAGAGCGAGGGAGATGGAGAGCCCTTCGACTACAGCAACTAATGGCCTGAGATTCGGTCCAACTCAGCTGTGGACTCGGCGACACCACATCGACCCCACCTTCCAGACTCACCACAAAATCCTAACCCAGTCGATTGTCTCCAACGATTCGTGCCCGTCATAGATAAAAAAGAGAAACCCCACCAACTTGCAGCCGCAGGTAACCAATGGCAATCCTGTCCGTTTTTCTTTGCAATCGAGACAATGTTACTGACTCAGCCAAGCTTGATATTTCAGGTTGGGATTCTGAGTTACAGAATCGGCCCAGACCTCCTCTACTCTAACGGTGTAGCAAACACTACTCAAGTGAACTTAAGTGCTGAGATCAAACACGGTTACCTTTACAGGTAGCTTCTCCCACCCTCTCAACTCAACTAGTTTGTTGGGTGAAGACTCCAACCTAGTTGTGATTTTGATTTGGGTCAGCAATCCAACTCGCCACGAGTCGTGCCTCAATTTCATCCACACCATCAATTGGAGCCAGTCTCAGTTAGGTAATATCACTAAACCCCCTTTATTTCGACTAGTCTTTCACTCAACTAGTTGGTGAGTTGGCTCAGTGGACCACTAACCGAGTTAGACTCATTTCACCTTCAAGGTCCAATGTCTGGAACCATTTAAAAAGGATCTCAAGACCAGTACCAGATTCATAGACCGAAGGAACCTAAGGAAGACCCCAGGTATATCCCCCTCATTCACCTAGTCTTTTAACTAGGTACCTAACGGAGTCAACAGGTACTTCAACTTCGGATTACTACTAGGATTCTATAATATCTTATTAGGGCTGTTTGCAACTGAAGACACCTTCCTCAATCAATCTCAAATCAGGGTCTCATAGGCTCACCTCATAGGAAGGTTCAAATCAAGAAGAACCCTCAATCAAGGTGAGGGATATCCCACATGGCTTCATCATTTCATGGAATTCTAAAATAATCGTAGAAAGAAAGATATTATAATTATACAAATTGTAGTTGTGTTCCTTAACTTGAATTGACATGAATAAATATGTGGGAATGCCTCAATTTAGGTTACCCTAACATATCTTATGAGAATAACTTTAGATCACCAGGCCATATTTGGAATTGTTTATGTTCACGTACATTTCTACTTGTTGCACATTCATTATGCCACATTTGAAATTACATATATACATCTTTAGTTGCATTAAATGCAAGAGTCCTTGCTTCCACTACAATAATAAGATTGCTCCATTTCTCCTTATATGGGTTAGAAT
>JAJHSJ010001776.1:0-38917 GCA_021015155.1 Magnolia officinalis | reverse complement strand
ACAATGTCCATCCGTTTTCCCAGCAAATTTTAGTAGTTTAACCCAAAATTAAATTATATCAAAAGCTCAAGTGGACCACATTACAGAAAAACAATGGAAATAATTATTTCTACAGTTTAAAACCTTGCTAAGGGCCCAAGGTGATGTTTATTTATATCTAACTTGTTCATAAGATTACCACAAAGGAAAACACAAATATTGCACATTCAATTCACAATATTTCCTTGTTTCCTATGGTTTGGCTCAATTGAGCATTGGAAATACTTTATTTTGGGCTATGCTTTAAAATAATATGATAAAATGGAAGCTGAATAGAAGATTAAAATAAAATATAAATAACAGTGGACCCCACAAAATTTTTACGTGTGCAATCCACTTCCTTATCCTCTTTACGAGAGAAGGCCATCATAATAACCTTAAAAGACCGGAAGTGGATTGCCCACTTGAGTAACTCACCATGCTTAGCCATATTGAGTAAATTTTGTGAGGTCCACTATGATTTATGTATTTTATCCGCTCGGTCCATCCATTTTCCTAAATAAGTTTAGGACTTTAGCTCAAAAATTAAACACTATATATACAAATTCAAATAGACCACACCACAGGAAACAGTTAAATTGAACTTCTGCAGATGAAAAATTCTTGGGGACCACATAAGTTTTGGATCAAGCTTATATTTGTGTTTTCAGTTCATCCATGTCTGTATGATCTTATGAACAGGTTGGATGACAAATAAACATCACTATGGGACCTAGCAACGTTTCAACGGTGGAAATCATTATCCCGATCTTTTCTTGTGGTATGATTCACTTAATCTTTGGATATGCTTGAATTTTAGGCTAAACCCCCTTAAATTAGATGGAAAAATGGATGGACGGCCTGGATAGACCACATACATTCAAGATGGGCCTAATTGAGTTTATTCAGTACAATAAGAGCGTACTGACTAACTCAGTACACAATCCGATTTCAAAAAGACTTAATCGAAGGGCTAAAGTTAGCATGTATCCTATTGAAATACATATGAATGTATTTTAGTATCCACCATATACTTTGAACATGTGCAGACGTCACAGAAATGAGATATTCAAGGGTTTCATAGATTCTTATGAGAATTGGTCGGTACTAGAAAATCTCTTCTCTATGTACACAGGGAAAGAGACAAATGATCTTACGCGCACTAGTGCGCAAGGTGCTATTTAGGACACCTAGTTCATAGAAGTTGACTTCAAGTGGAAAGAACAAGATACTAGCGAGACGGTTGCAGGAGAAACTCTCGCGGTCTGGCCCACTCTCATGCTTCAATTCCTCCCATTATACGGAATTTCATGGAAGTAGCTGAGTGGTGTACCGAGGTTATTAAGTTCTGTGGGCCCAACCATGATACATGTTTCATATCCACATTGTCCATCCATTTATAGAGGTTATTTTAGAGCATGAACTGAAAATGAGGCAGATCTAAATCTCAAATGGACCATACCACTAAAAGGAGTGGGGGGATAATGTCCACTGCCAAAAATTTCTTAGGTCCCACCCGTAATGCTTAGTTGACATCTAACCTATTTATAAGGTATCATAGACCTGTATTAAGGGAACAAATAGATATCAGATTGATTAAAAACTTACGTGACTCTGAAGAAGTTTTCAATAATAGGTGTCCAACCACTTTTTGTGGTATGGTCCGCTTGAGATTTGGATATGTTTCATTTTTCAGTTAGTGTTCTAAATTGATCTCGCCAAATAGATGGACTGTTCGGATATGGTAGATACATCATAACAGGCTCCCATAGAACTAGGTGACCCGCACAAGATGCAATGGTACACTCTGTGTCTTTCTCTCACGTTGGCAGCGGATTACCTTGGGGAACCTTTTGCATGAACTTCATGCCGGAACTAAGGTCGGCATCACCATAATGTCTGTGAGAAATCCATTGTGTTCATCTGTTTTTCCAAATAATATTAAAACGTTAGCCTAGAAATGAATGAGATACAAGACTTAAGTGAGCCACATGACAGGTAAGGTAAGTTTTACCTTGTAACCCACCTACACTGTTGATGGTTTCTCATACCTACGTGTGATTGCATGTAGATTGCAAGGCACTATAAGTGTGCAAACTCACCCAACCTCTATGAAGTGTGGGGAGTTATTTGTGAGGTTTGCTTGAATACACCTGAACTTATTGCAATATATGTAGGACCTAAACCATTTGAAATGGTTTTTATTAGTGGCCTAAGTAGTTCATGTGATAAGAAGCCTCTTGAATGGAGTATGCTTGATTTTAAAAAAATAAAAAATTAATTGAAGATTCCAATTCTTTGATTATACTAAAGATATGTTTGGATGGAAGTAAACGTATGAACATGAAATAATTTAGGAGTAAATGGGCAGGCAAATGACATCCACTCTAGATGAGAGATTTGTAAGTAAACAAGGTGAAATGCCTTTTTGAATTCCATTGGAGAGTCACACCAGCAAACAAAGTTGTCGCCACACATGTCCACCAAACAGATGACAGGGTGATGATACTTTGAAACAATTCAATTATAGATTACATCACAAAAATCACATAATAGAATGATTTAAACTGTCCAAAGGTTGGGCATCTAAATAGGTGGTTAGAAAACAATGATAAGTTATTTATATGTGATCCATACATCTATGGTTCACTCGAGGTTTAAATTTTTCTCATTTTTAGTTAAGTATAAATTTCAATAGGTTTATTACAATCATTTTATCAAATATCACATATTTAAATTGATTTGGAATATCACATATGTTATATTGAAAGATTCTAATGTATTTTAATTTCTCCCATTTGCTCATACTAAATGCATTTCATTTACTCCCATTTAAACACAATTGAGTAATTCATTTACTCTTAAGTCCTCATTTATAAGCTCCCAAACAAGCCCTGAATCGAGAGACCATCCCTTTTCAAAGCAAAGAGCCAAAATTCAAATGTTTTAAAAAATACATATATTTCAAAGCCTATTTGGATTATGAATTACAGTGTACCTAAACATGTAATATACAGTGATGTATTCAAGCAGACCACACTATTTATACTGAAGTAGAGTAGATTATGTTGCTTGATACTGTAGCATTCCTGGGTAGTACATCTGGAAAACACTAACTCAAATAAATCCACATATATTGTGGAACCTATTGTAACGTAACCAAGAAGAAGTTGGTTGAATAATCCTAATTCATGGACACTTGTTTGCTGGAAATAAGTGTGTTGAATATATATATATATATATAATATATATATATATATATATATATATTATATATATTATATATATAACTGGGCCCCGTGATTTTGTGGGTCCAGTTTGAAATAGTGGTTTGTCACGTGTAAAATGTCTCAGTGCCTGTGTATCAAACTAGGACACTCTGTCAGAGTACCAAAGCTTTCCCATGGAATACAATCTTCCCCAGACAAGCCCAATTCAACAACAGCATACAAAAGCAGAACAGAGGAGAGGAAGAGGAAGAGGAAGAGGAAGAGAGCTGTTTGGAAAATTTTGCATTTTGATGGCAGTTTTAAAATCAGGGAGTAGGCCACCATGGGTGGGCCTTGCAGCTGGTGTTTGGGTCCAAATAGCAGCTGGAAATGCCTACACCTTCCCTCTCTACTCTCACTCTCTGAAATCTGTTCTGGGCTTCAACCAGCAGCAGCTGACCATGCTCGGCGTCGCTAATGACATCGCGCGAGAACATCGGCCTACTTCCGGGGACCGCATGCAACAGCTTCCCGCCATGGGCCATCTTGTCAATCGGAACGATTGCATGCTTCTTCGGGTATGGCATTCTATGGCTTTCTGTCAGCCAGATGGTGTCCTTGCCTTACTGGGTGGTGAGTGTTTTCATTGCTTTTCCTTTCTTCTTGTTGAGTTTTTTACTACCCATTTTTTTTTTTTTTTTGATGGATGAGATTGATTTGGTAATGGTTGGATTTTTGTTCTGAATGATTTGTGTAGGATGTGTTTGGATGTCCAGCTGAATTGAATTAGATTGTGTTCTAGTAATTTTGGTTTGGTTGGTTTTTCTTTTTCTTTTTGAATTTTGATGTAGAGCGGGTTGCAGACAATTACGTGGCAAAGATGGATCAGAAAAGGCCCGGTCGGCGACAGAAGTGATCTGGACCATCAGACCTTAAATCAGGCGTATCTCGCAATCCGGGATGAGTTAGCCGACGAAAAATATATGATTTTGGGGTAGAACGAGCTACTTTAGCCAACCAACCCGGCTACGCAGGGTTGCGACGCTCGGAATTGCGAGAAACCCCTGATTTGACGGTCGTTTCCCTGTTTCAATTTCGTTTTTACTATAAATATAATAGTAAGTTTAGTTTGCTTATAACTCTTCATCCGTGCCCAACGTGAAAAGAGCTTAGAATAATTAGGAGAACGGGTTGGTGAAGCCAAATAGGACACTTACTATTTTTGGGCCGAAAACCTTGCGCACTAGTAGACATCACGACCGTCTATAAATAGTAAGTTTACTATTTATAGTAAGTCGCGAATTCTAGGAGTCCTAGTTGTAGTTTGATTCTGATTTCTTTCCCATTGCTTAGTACCCTTATTTAAAGGGTTGTGAACTCGTTTTTATTCATTAATTAATCTATTTCGAATTTATTTAGAATTTATTTCTATTTTCTGCTTTCTTTTCTCGTGGATTCGAGAAGTCTCTGTGAGGAGTCCAGAGAAGTTCCGTGGATTCGGAATAGTTATCCTCTTGAGGAAGACGGTGCTCGACCTCACGTCCTCCCCTGCGTCAATTTTGGGTTTTGTGGGTTTTCTGCAAAATGTAAGTTTTCTTATTTGTATTTCATTGGGAGTTATTTGGTTAATCTTGCTGATTACTGGGGTCTCACTCAGTTTGAAATATCCACCATGCATGCACGTAGTTCCATCCTGACTGTCTACATTGTGGACCTTATTATGGATTGGATGTAGCTCAAGAATCATACTGATGCAATGATCCTGTCTGATTGATTAATGGCCATCAGTTGAAATGAGAAATTGTTAATGGTACATATTCAATAGGAAAATCTACATGGATTAGGTGGATATGATCAAACGATCCTTGACATTTTTCAGCCATGCTCAATCCACATTTGCTATCCACCATTCAGACGGTGTGGAACCTTAATACAGTTTGAAATCAGTGGATGCGTTAAATACCATCAATGTGACATGATTACATTGGTGAATTATATCCTTCTTCACCATTAAGGCTTTAGTTTAAGGTGCATTTGGTTGCACAAAATATCATGATATTTCATGATTAATCAGTCTAATTTGATGCAAAATATCATGAAATTTAATGATATTGGTGCAACCAAACGCACCCTTAACCAATGAGGAAATTAGAAAAACTAATGATGTTTCATAGAAGTTGTTTGAGGCAAAATGCTTGAGTAGAAGTCGAGTTTCTTTTAATAGCAACCCGATGTAATGGAATTGCAATTTGGAGCCCAGACCCTCATCATGGGATGCTTAGCAAGGAAAATTACAATCGGCATGTTTTAGCTTTGTTAACTGAAACTACTTATTCTGTAAACAGACATCAACCATTGAATGTTTTTTTAAAGCTGTAATTGAATCTTGACTTCTCTGTATAAATCTTCTTATTCGTATTTGCTTAGACTAGGTTTGGATGCACCCCAATTTGCAATTTATATGTATTCTTTTGCAGAACAGATTGTAATTCATTCCATTTTGTTTTTGGGGCAATGTGAGAATCAGAAACACTTTATTGCAGGTGCTGTTACCCTCACATTCCTACCCCAAAGCAATATTAGTGGTTCTCACGTGTTAATTTCAGGTGGAAATGTCAGAAGAACATCATCCACCCTCTTCCGTCTTTGTATTTGCAACCACCTGGAATGCATAACAATATGGATGGCCATCCATTCTGTCAATACATTTGAACTACTTGCAATTTGGGTACATCCAAATGCATAATGGACAAAGACAAGGCAACATATCGTTTTCTGTATCTGTACATAAGACAACAATAACATATTAAGCTTATGGATTATTATCTGTATGGTGGCTACTCTTTAGTTGCATAGTCACTACTGCAATTCTTGTTTTAGCTTGGTAGGAATCTCATATGGTTTGAGAAGTTACCAAAAGAAAACATCATGGAACCTTTGTGTGTACTGAAGATTTTCTAATGTTTGAAAGCATTCTAAGACTTGAATTTAACTCCCTATATCTTAATGGAATAATAGTCAGATATGCTTATGCTGGCCATTTTAATCAGTGATTGAACACATGTTTTCATGGATTATATAAAACAGTTTTAGGGCCTGTTTGTTTCACCAAGTACCACAGTAATGTAAGGGAAATGTGAAATGATTACAAATTACCCATCTCCTGACAACATCTGCATTTGATCACCAATTCTTGTGTTTGGTTTATCTGCATTTGATGACGTTTTTACATTACTTTAATGTCAAATCATCACCAAAATATACTGATGTTATTGTTTGGATTCAAGATTTTCACAGTAATGCCATGAAAAAAGTGCAATGATTATAAATTCTTTTACTTGTCTCATGAATACATTTTCATTTGATTGACAATTCCCGTGTTTGGTTTGGTTGTGCTAAAATCATAATGGCACTCTTTTTCTTTACATTACTGGGGTAATTGGCGAAACATATGCCCTTTATGCTTCCGGGCAATCTGAGGATGGACGAGTATGATTCATAGTAATTGATGCTGAGGTGGTGATCCTTGGTAAAACATGTCAATAAGTCTAGAGGAATTATATGATCCTCAGCTCCAGGATATCCGTAGTGTCTTGATGCCTTCAGGAAGTGGACTTCATTGTTGACTGATCCGAACGATTGATGTGATGGGCTTAAAAATCTCCTTGATGGGACAATCCTAATCCTTACATCAATGGCCTCAGATGCGAACACTGTAAAGAAAAAAAAAAAAAAAAAAAACAATGGTCCATATGATCATAGAAATTATAGGCCAAATTGGACAACAAGGATTTTCCAATGTGGGAGATTTTAGACATGGCCCTTCCATGATGTGGCCATCAAATCATCGGTCTATATCATCAAACCATAGGTCACTGCTTGTACAGTCTCATGATCACCTATTCGAAATTTCTACATATTTAGTCACGGATGTCTTTATGCTGTGTAGTTGTTATAACAATAAAAATTAGATGTTTTCCCTCATCTCATGGTAATCTTGCATAAGAATGCATAAATCTCAACTAGGGCTGTTAATGGGTAACCCCAGATCTGTTGATAACTGAAGTATCCTCCCCGATCTAGATCCAGATTATAGGTCTGATTAATAATAGGGTCAGGCTCGGTCCTATTAGAAATGGGTCTGGTTGGCTATCAACGTGGGTGCTGGTTGGGTACCCAAAGGTAAATTAAGTTAGTTTTGTGTTTTATTTAATTATATCAACTATTTAAAAACCAGAAAAAAAAGGCTTGCTTGTGGGGGCTGGATTGGAATCAGACTTGAACTCGGGTCTGTCCCTGATTCCAAATCCTAATTTGTGGTTGACATTAGACATAATGGGACATTGGAATGCAATCCGCGTCCCGTATATGATTCCCGTATACAAACCGTATAGGTCCCAAACTTGATTCCCTTACAGGTCTGATATGGTACACGAGTATCCAGCCCAAGCCTTTGCTTAGGTGTGGCAACGTTTCACGGTGGCCCATTGGTCAACTGGCCCAATGAAGTTCTAGGGCGGGTTCGGGCCAAACTAAATGGGCAGTGGCTCGGGATTGGAATAAAATTGTGGTCTGTTTAAGTAAATGGATCGAGCTCGATTGAACCCTACCCGACCTGATGATATATGTTATTGGTGGGATGGGCCAGTTATTTGTTCAATCCAACCCAAAGGACCTGCAACATAACAATGAAGATAAGCATAGATACTTACATATGATGTATGATTTTGGTATGCATGCACACATGTGTGTAACAGCCAATTGGGTCGGGTTATGCATGCCTTTAATCCCATATTCCATTCTGAAACCTGAGTTGGGTCGTATTGGACGGTAGAGCCCGAAAATTAAGTGGGTTGGGTTGTTTGGGCTTGGGCTTGATGAATTTTAAGTGTGTTGACTTGGGCCATAGGGTAATGGGCTTCGGGGGTCAGAATTGGGCTAGAATTCTTCACCTGTTTAGTAAATGGGTCAGATTCATGCTCAACCCAAACCATTGCTACCCTTACATGAGCTGTTGACAGCCCTAATTGCAACCATTTTTTGCTCGATCTTAGTATTTCAGTTTCTGCTAGACAATGCATTTTTTGAACCATTTTGTAAAGGTGGTGACTCATCGACTACACCTTGACATACATAGATATCAATCCATACCATCCAACTGCCCGATTGTGGATGGCACATAACCAAAAGTATCACTTATCGAGTAATCATAACCATCTGGCATCAGCTGTTGTCTTTGACCGCTGATTGTTTTCTTTTTAAGCCTGCATTTGGTAGTCACCAATCATATCGTCATATACTTAGAATTGTCCTACCAGTGTAATTTTAAGGATATGCTCCATATACCATGATCGTGTCGTGTCCATTTTGAGAAAAAGCGAGATGCACATACTAGTCAAGCCCATTCAATTAACATTGTGGTGTCTAACATGTGTTGCTATTATGATTTGGCAGTTATGGATTGCACTCTGCATCGCTACTAATAGCAGTGCATGGCTCGGAACGGGTGTGCTTGTGACTAACATGAGGAACTTCCCTCTAAGTAGGGGCACTGTTGCTGGCATTCTTAAGGGCTATGTTGGGCTCAGTGCTGCTGTGCTTACAGAAATTTATTCTGGAGTTCTTAAAAATTCCTCCTCGAAGCTTTTGCTATTTCTCGCCCTTGGGATTCCTGCCCTATGTCTGGCGATGATGTATTTTATTAGGCCTTGCACCCCAGTTTTGGAAGAAGACTCAGCTGACAATGTTCATTTTCTATTCATCCAAGGTGCCAGTGTTTTTCTCGGCATCTATCTTCTCACAACTACAATACTTGATGACGTTCTCGGTTTGAGTACTACCATTTCCTACATTTTCTTTTGTATAATGGTTCTCTTGCTCCTGGCCCCACTTGCAATACCATTAAAGATGACACTATACCCTTTGAACCGCACAAAGACAGGTGCACTTAGCTGGTCAACTTCTGCGGAACATCTGTTTTCCCGCAAGCTCGATTCAGACAAATCAGAGCCGTTGCTGAATCCATCTTCGTCAACGCCAAATCTTGGAAATTTTCAGGAAGGTGATGATGCTTTGGATGTGAGCATGCTTCTAGCGAAGGAGAGGGTGTGCAGTCAAGAAAAAGAGGAGACCGAAGAGGGGGGGAGGATTTTGAATTCTTTGAAGCTTTCATCAAGGCTGATTTCTGGCTCTTGTTTCTGGTCTACTTTCTTGGGGTCGGATCTGGTGTTACTGTTCTCAATAACTTGGCTCAGATTGGAATCGCGGAAGGCGTTAATGACACAACTGTGCTCTTGTCTCTCTTCAGCTTTTGCAATTTTGTCGGACGTCTTGGCGGGGGTGTGGTTTCCGAATACTTTGTCAGGTTAATACAACTTCCCTTATCCTTGCTATAGTTATGTGCAACCCATACAATGGTAATATGTGTGCAATCCATGCTATTCAGGAGTGTGCTACACCATGTACGTGTTGTGGCCCCAAAACACGTCTTCTTAGATGGGTCACACGCATGTGACAAACGTGGTCCAATGGTCATTTTTTTAAAACCATCCATTTTCACATACATGTGGCCCGTCTACTGACAGTACCAGCCCACCTTTAAGCCACACCACAACATGGTGAGGCCTGCCAGATGACCAAACCAAATCACATGTTGCTACAATGTGGATGGTATGATTCAAAATCCAATGGTTGCAATAGCCAGCACTTTTCCCATCTTCCTATCATAAGGTGCACTCCAATGGGACCTGGTGCCACGTAAGCTGACGGGTGGTACCAGGCAGATGTCCGCCTACTTGATGTATTCACATGCCCCAACCCCTCTATCAGATGCGTCATCTCAAAAAACTTAGGACCAAAAACTAAGCCGATCTGTAACCAAGTCAGTTGCAGCAAATAGCCCGCTCTTGAATTTCACAGGGGTCCACCTGATTCACAAAACAGCCTGAATTTTGGCCTGACCCTTCAGCCAGACTGGATTACGGGTTGGAACTACCTTGATTATATACACACAACAGGTGGACCCCACGCTAATCAACTGTGGGCGTTCCATCTCAATTTGTTCCCTGTGCTGTGGCCTATCCAAGATTTGGGTTGGGCTCTTTTTTGGTCTCCAGAGGCTTTATGAGGTGACACATCTTATGGACAGGTTGGATTTCTTGAATACATCACTGGGGCCCACATCTGCCCGGTACCACAATAACTTAGTGTGGTATCAGTACCACTACAGCCTGCCCCTAAGCCACAAAGCATGTCCTTTTTTTTTTTTTCTTCTTGGTTATATCATAGCATATGATATATTGCAGGTCGAAGAATATTCCTCGGACAATTTGGATGACATACACACAATAATAATGATCGTCGCATACCTTCTATTCGCTTCATTTGTTAATGGCACCCTTTACATTGCAACTGCATTGCTCGGCATTTGCTATGGTGTCCATTCTCTGCCATGGTGCCAACCGCCTCTGAACTTTTCGGGTTGAAGCACTTTGGTATAATTTACAATTTCATGTCAATAGGCAATCCGCTTGGAGCACTGCTGTTCTCGGGTCTGCTTGCAGGCTACATTTATGATCAGGAAGTGGAGAGGCAGAATGGAGGTCTCACACTTGGTTCAAGTACTTCGTGCATTGGACCCCAATTGCTTTAGGCTCACATTCCTTGTTCTAGCCGGGGTCTGTGGTTTGGGCTCTGTATTGAGCATAATTCTGACAGCGAGAATAAGACCAGTGTATCAAATGCTCTACTCCGGCGGCTCGTTTCGGTTGCCTCAAAGTCCGCGCTGTTGATGAGGTCCCATGTCGTTTTGGAGGTTAGGATTTGCAGCTTAGGTACATGCATTGTGTCTCTCCATGCGGCCACTCGTGAGTTGGACATCTGATCTATGCGTAATGTGGATCCTGCAGTCTAGATGATCTGGCCTGAAATTCAGGCTGACCAACTCATCAGGTGCAGTCTTATCCTGCATAGAGATGGTCTGCCTAATGAGTTTCCCAGCCTGATCTTGGGCTAGGTTATCGACATGGTGGGACCCAGCTAATGAATGGCTTGGGTGTCGATTCCAAGTGCTAGCCGCGCATAGAGGTGCACATGAGTATCATCAAAATCATCGATCTTGAAGTAGGAATAAAAGCCAGCCGAGCTAAGCTATCAGTAGTACAGTTCCTCGTAACTAATTGGGCTATTTCACCATGAGCTTTTCTAAGACCACATGCATGTACAAGTCAGCTAATGGACACACTACCAAATATGCCAGCATGGCAACACGTGTAAAATATCCAAGCTGTTCATCATGTGGGCCTCACCGTGTACTCATGTACTGACAAAATATAAGGTGGTCTACTCATGTGCCTTGATATTATAACTAGGGTTAGAAAACTTGGGGCGATTTTTTCACAAACAAGCTATTATTCAGTTAACTGTGGTCCGGCTGGCAAGTGGACTGACCCGATTCTTGGGATAGATGGCTTGGATATTGCACCTGTCTGCCATGCTGGTACATATGTGGTGGCCTGTGTGTTAGCGGACTTGTAACCTCATGTGGGATTAGCAAAGCTCAGCTATTTATTATGGTTTACACCCAGTTTTAAATTCATATGTGGGAGTCTTGGAGCTTGCACTTTGATTTTGTGAATGTTGGGCTTCTTAGGTGGTGGTGATTCTTCAGTCAACAAAGAAGCTTCTCGCGTCCATTGCATTTTCACACACGTCCGTGATAGTGCGAAGGATATACAGCGTCGGAGTTAGATCAAAGCTAGCAGATGATAGAGCAAAGGATATACAGCATTGGAGTTAGATCAAAGCTGGCAGAGACTGTAACCTCCCTTGATTTTCAAAGTATTCAACTTTCCATGATAGAACTTTCCAAGAATTTCATTATATCCAGTTCACGGTATGGGGCCGCATCACGCCTTGATGATACAACATTGATTGGAGCTTTTGTTATACGTTTTCAGATCGAAGGAGGTTAGCCACGAGCTAAAGCAGGTATCTAGATGTAACATCTCTGTCAATTTTGGAAAATATATTTATGATGCTTTAGTAATACATATATCGCATTTTGGTCCATTCAAATTGCTTTGATTTCTAGTGACGTTTGAGATCATCGCTGCTTAAGGTAGTGACCACAAGAGATTTGGATTTTTTTTTTATTTTTTATTTTCTAGTTGAATTCCTTATTTTCTTGGGATTTGTGAAAATTGGCCACTTTCCGGATTGCTTCTGGGACATCCTTCTAGGCGAGGGCCCCGAATTCCAAACTGTTTTAGTGGGCCTATTCAACATTTTGATTTTTCTTGGTCTGTGGCCGGGTCTATTGTTGGTCATGTGTCTAGACAACAATGTTCCACCGCGTCTGGGGCTAGACCTGTTCATAGATTTTCAGGCTTGGGATTGGGCCTCATACACAGGCTCATGTTAAGATGGGGCCTTGGGCCTCAGACTGTCCGGCCGTCGGCACCTCTTTTGTGCATTACTAGCATGCACATTGAAATTTTGTGTTCTATTAGACGTAGATGTTGATCTTATTTAAATGAATAGAGTGTAAATGGCTTACTCAATTGTGTTTGAATGAGAGAGAATGAAATGCTTTTGAAATCCAAATATTCTTTTTGGATGGCAGTAAATAGGAGGAATTAGAATGCATTGGAATAATTTAATACATTCACAGGAACATATGTAATATACCAAATCAGATTTAATATACTAAATTAGTGTACATATGTGATACTTAATAGAATGATTGTAATAGCACATTAAAATACATGTCAAAAATGAGGGGTGGGCCACAACGGTAAGGGTCACAGACAAGCAACTTGCCAATGTTTTTATAACCGTCCATTTAGATGGGCAACCATTGGATGGTTTGAATCATTCTATTGGTGCTTTTTTTAATGTAACCGATAATTGGATTGTTTCGGAGTATCATCAATGTGCCATGTGTGTGGCGGACATGTGTGCAGCAGCACCCTTGTTTACTCCTGTAACTCTTCAAGAGAGCTCAAAAAGGCATTTCACCCTCGTTGACTTCCAAAGCCTCTATGAGAGGATTTCATTTACAACCCCATTTACTCCCATTTCATTTTATTTCGGTTCATTTACTCCTATCCAAACACACCTCAAATATCATTTACTTCTATTTACTCCCCATTCATTCATCCCATTTACCTTCATTTACTCCCATCCAAACGGCTACAATATTATACACATATCTATCATATAAAGACATTTATTTTCTTTAACTCTACTTTTTTTTAGCGGAAGGCTTATGAACTGAAGTTTCTTTCTTCGTGGTATTTTTTTAAAGGATTTTACAAGAAAGCTACCTAATTGATTAGGAATTTACATTCTGGTGTCTTTTTCAATTTCTTTTTCCAAAAAGCTACCTTCCTTACATTTCTTTTAAGTGGTGGTTGTTGGGTGTTCCAGTAATTAGATAGGCTGCTTGGGTGGGCCCATTGTAATGTTTATGTAAAATCTACTCAACTACTGGGTCCATCACTTCATGTTAGGCCAAGCGCCTAAACATCGCCCCCCATCAGTGATTTAGGTGAATCGCATGCTTGGAAACAATATATACGGCAATGATTGCCCTCCAAACTGTTTGCCTTGGTATGGCCCATCTGAATTGCGGATAGGTTTGATTTCTAGAAATCGAGGGTGAACGAATCTCTCCCAACTGATTTGTTTGGTATGGCCCACATCTTACAAGGCAGCCTCATGTTTGGGCTCTAGGCCTAAACTGGCATTGCCCATCTAATGGTCAAAGGCAGATTTCACGTGGACAGTGGTGGGTCATGCCAAAAATAAGTTGTAGTTCATCCAGGAAGAGATTATTTAGGGAAAAATGAATTGTATGGGACATTGCTTGGGGCTTTGATGCAGGGGAGGACGTGAGGTCGAGCACCATCTTCCTCAAGAGGATAACTATTCCGAATCCACGGAACTTCTCTGGACTCCTCGCAGAGACTTTCTTGAATCCACGAGAAAAGAGAGCAGAAAATAGAAATAAATTCTAATAAATTCGAAATAGATTAATGAATAATTGATAATCCTCTAATGTGTCTCCTTACACCATTAATAAAGAAAAAAAATAAACTAAAATTTGTAATTACCAAAAATAGCAAAATTATAATTCTAATAAAAATCATAATTCTAATAAAACTCTTCTAAGGCCTAGTTTCTAAAAATAAAAATTGCAAATAAATTTTCTCTAGAAGAGTCCTAGTATAACTAAAAGTTATTTCTAAAAAGAAAGAAAATCTAAAACTCTAAAAATATTTAAAAAATCGGAATTACCAAAAATAGTAAAATTTTCCTAAAAATTCGTTTTTGAGCTGAAAGCGCGTGCTTTCTTACGAAACGGATAGATGTGACCCACATTGTGGATCGGTTCACCTCAGATGGCCCGTTTCAATAAAGATTGATAGGTTGTGCGCCCCGTAACAATACCCGGATCAAAAATTATGGTCAATTTACGATCCATCTTCTTTGGCCCAACCATGCTAGGAACGTATCTGTGACACGTTCTACATTAGGCTCACCATGATATTTATGTAAGATTCACTCCAACCATTAGATATTTATTCTCATATTAGGCCCAAAGCGTGTGATTCTGTTGGGCCACATCAAGGAAAACAGTTGGGAGAGATATCCACACTTGATTTTTATTGGGTCCATCATAATAATTATATAAAATCCACTCCAACCATTATATTTGACACAAAAAGTTAGGCCTATGGCCCAAAAATCATACTTATCCATGATTAAATTGGGCCACACTAATGGAAATAATTCGGAGGGTGAGCATTGCCGGTACACTATTTCCAATCATATGGTTCACTTGAATCACAGATGGAGATGATTTTTAAGCCCTTGATTTTTGAGCCCTTCACCTAACATAGGGTGAGCCACCCACCCATTTGATCACACTTGCAGCCTTGAGGGAAGGCAGTGGGATGATAATTACATGAATCTAAGTGGTAGCTAAATTTTTGAAAGCCTTTTTGAAAAAAATAAAAATAGAGAATATAAATTTCTTATTAATTAGGCAGTTTTTGTAAAACTCCTGTTTTATAACCAACTTTTTAACTGTCTTATTAATAATCAGTACCAAATCAAACATAAACAATTTCAATAGGGATTTTTACCCAAAAATTCCTCTTAGAATTGGAAATTACTAAATAGTGCTCCAGAGGAAACCATATTCCGGCTAATGATTTATGAGACAAGAAATTATATTACTACCCTCCTTTAATTTTCCTTTACAACAAAGTGGAGAATTTTTTCTTTTCAGTAAAGTGATGGATTGACAATTCTACGTCTCCCAATCAACTCATGCAACCGATGCACACTAACAGTATTTAACCAAAATTATTTGGATCCAGTCATAAGGCGGGTTAATCCATAATAAAATAATATAATGCATTCAAATTATTCCAATTCAAGTATAACCCATCTGATGATTTGATCAGCATAATGTTTTGTTTGTTTTATCAGCATAATAGGGTGCATATGTGACGCAGGGTGATGAACGTGATGAGGCCGAGTACCGTCTTCCTCAAGGATAATTATTTCGAATCCACGAAGCTTCTATGGACTCCTCACAGAGACTTCTCAAATCCATGCGAAAAAAAAACAAGAAACTGGAAATAGTATTGATGAAAATTCATAAATTGATTGATAGATGAAACAAATGAGTTCACAACTCTTTAAATAAGGATACCAATTAATGAGAGAAATTTCAAAATCATATTACAACTAAAACTCCTAAAATTGGCAACTTACTATAAATAATAAATTACTATTTATAGAAGGTCATGATGTCTATTGGTGCGAAAGATTTTCAACCAAAAATAGTTAGTGTCCTATTTGGTTTAATCATGTTGTTCTTCTAATTATTCTCGGCACTTTTCGCGTTGGACGCAACTCCTAAAGCCCAACAAATGAAGAGTTATAATCAAACTAAAACTTACTATTTATAGTAAAAATGAAATTAAAATAGAAAAATGACCATCGATCGGTGGTATTTCACAGATCCGGCTTGCGCAATCCTGCCTAGCCGAGTTGGGTGGCTAAATTAGCTCGTTCTATCTCAGAATCATATATTTTACGTCCGATAACTCATTTTGGATTATGAGATATGTTTGATTTCAGGTTTGACAGTCCGGATCACTTCTATCGGCGACCAAGCCTTTTCTGATCCATCTTGGCCATGAAACTGTCCGTGGCCCGCTCTACATCAATGTGTTGGCTGGCTTGAATGTTATACACACCTAAGGTGCATTTAACAAATCTTGACTTTCACTGCTTTTAAAGAAAGAAAAATAAAAGAGGGCATTTTTATAATTTTATCCTTCTAAAAAGCACTCCACATTTTTCCAATTGTTTAGGCATTATTAAGTAAAATATAGATTCCTTAGGAATTATGCGGTTGCATGACTACACGTAAACATACGGAGGCGGAGCAGATTAGCTGTTATCCGGGTAGCACCTCATTAGGTGTTAGCTTAACTGTGTGGGGCCATCTTGATGTATTTGTTTTATATCTACTTTTTCCATCTTAATTTAGAAGGCGATCTCAACCTTAAGAAGATCCAAATCTCAGGTGGACCACACTGCTATAAACAGTGACGAATGACCAATGAAAACTTCACGTTACGAAAACCTTATGATGTGCCTTTTGGAATTTTTAATGGTGAGGATCTCAAGTACCACTGTTTCCTGTGGTGTGGTCCATCTGAGATTTGGATCTGTGTAATTTTTGGGACAACGTCCTAAAATGGTCTTTAAAAAATAGATGAACGGTGTGGATATACAACACATCATCAAGGTGGGCTCCACAGTAAGGGTAACACCCACTAAGGTGATACCCAGACAACACCTAATCCGCTCCCTACGGAGGCGTGCCTACCTCTTCAATGAGGCACGAGATTCACAGACTGCGCCACCTAATGTTTGACCTTTACCTAATATCACATCCATACAAAGCTCAGATGGGCCTCTCCGGAGTAAAATAATGCAAACTCATGCCTAAAACGTCAAAAATCACGTGGTGCAGCCCACATGAGCTTCAGAAGAGCCTGATTTCCGAGTGGGTGAGCATGAGGCAAGGCATCTGATGGTCGTGTTGGGGTCACATGCCGTTGCCTTCCATGTGCTGCTCGCTGGGTAAGAGGACGTTTGACGGTCAAAAAGAAAATTATGGAATGGTTGAAATATGGCCGCGAGTATTTACTAACATTTATGGATGACTTCATGTGGATGGGATCCACCCTGTTTATCATGTGTGCAAAAGGCCTGATCTCAATCATTGCATGATCCAAAACTCAAGTGGGCTCACAAGAGGAGAGTCTGTAAAATCTGCATAACACTAATCAAAGTGGATCCAACACAATGCTTTATGTGTTAAGCTTATCCTACGGCGCAATATGTGCATGTGAGGCCCAACATTGCATGTGCAAGCCATTTAAACCAATCCTCATGTTCTTTATGGTGCCTAGAAATTAGACTACTCTAAAACTCACGATGAACGTGATGAGGTCGATCATCGTCTTCCTTAAGGATAACTACTCCAAATACACGGAGTTTCTCTTAGCTCCTCATGGAGACTTCTCGAATCCACGAGGAAAGAAAATAAGAAAAATAGAAATAAATTCTAATAAATTTATAATTTGATTGATGAATGAAATAAACGAGTCACAACTCTTTAAATAGGGATACCAAGCAATGAGAGAGAAATCAGAAGCAAACTATAACTAAAACTCCTAGAATTCGCAACATAATATAAATAGTAAACTTACTATTTATAAATGGTCGTTATGTCTACTAGTGCGCAAGGTTTTCGTCCAAAAACAATAAGTGTCCTATTTGGCTTCACCAAGCTGTTCTCCTAATTATTCTAAGCTCTTTTCACGTTGGACACAACTCTTAAAGCCCAACGGATGAAGAGTTATAATAAAACTAAAACTTACTATTTATAGTAAAAATGGAATTAAAACAGGGAAACGACCTTCAATCTGGGGGTATTTCGCAAATCCGGCTTGCGTAACCCGACATAGCGGGGTTGGGTGGCTAAAGTAGCTCATTCTACCCCAAAATCATATATTTTACGTTTTATAACTCATTCTGAATTGTGAGATACGCCCGATTTAAGGTCTGACGGTCCGGATCACTTTTGTTGTCGACCGGGCCTTTTTTGGTCCATCTTGGCCATGAAATTGTTCGCGACCCGCTTTTCATAAAAAACGAAGGTTGGCCACACTGTAAATTTATGCCTAAAACCATTAAGGGCTTTTGTTGTTAATTCAATCAAATAAGGCTACATGTGTGAACGAAGGTTTGGATTATTTTTCACGTATGGGTAAGATGTGCGGGTATGCTAAAGTCTATTCGACTCAAAGGTTTGATTGAATTGTTGGTGTTCTCCCGTGTTGAGATGGATAGATTGGATACTGAACACAAGATCCAATTATTCTCTCAATCACTAATTTGCATTTCATTCAAGCGATTTGTGAAAGAGTAAGAGTTAGCCCTTCCGAAGAGTTCTTTTTGCCCTGAGATAGTAGATATGAGTCTACGGACTTAAAAACTTTTTCTTCCACCAGTCTTTTGATTTTTATATATTTTCAAATAAACAAGAATGTACAGAAAAATAAAATAAGGCCAAACAATGCCGATTTTATTGACATTTAAATGTACGGTCTATTATAATTGATAAAGTAACAATCATCCAAAGAAATAAATGAAAAGGAAAGATAAATATCATATACATCTATCAGAGTTGACGATTGAGGCGGGTGCTTAATAGGATGTGACCGGATTGACATGATAAACCAAATCGGAACTTAATTGATCATGATCCTACAACTTAAGGTTCAGGATATTTATGTTGGGGGCCTTGCACAAAACCTTAGGATCTAGCCTCCCGAAACAAACCATAATTATGGAATAATAATGCAATGAATTAAATCAAAACATAAACCACACCACACCAGGGATTTTTACGTGGAAAACCCTTAAAGAGGTAAAAACCACGGGACCTCGTCCAGATCAACAATCCACTATAAAGCAGAATGTTACAACCGATCATAAGCACACACCACTTGGATCAAACCTTCTTCACTCACGCAGGAGTGGATAAACAAAAGAGAATAAGAGAAAAATGGAGAGATCTCACCGATGACGAGGACGTAGAAGCGCTGAGACGTGGACTGCGAAGTAGATCACCTCTATGAGTAGAATCTCCCTTCTACAAGCTTCCTCTCTCTCTCTTTCTCTCTCTCTCTCTCTCTCACCTTTTGATAGCCTTAAGTCCTCCTAGAAAACCTTTAAGAAACTTAGAATGCCCTGGAATTACACCTCAATCCCGCTTACACCCCTTTATATAAGAATAGAAAGAGGTAGAATCCAAATAGGAAACAAAATCCGTAAAATCCGCGTTTCCGCAATCGCATCTGCGGAACTCGTCGATGATATCAAAGGTCTCTCGATAACAACTTCGATATCATCTGAAGGTCTCTCGATGATATCGAGACGGGACAAAAACTGTCCAGCGACCAGGGGTGGAATTTCCAACAATTATCGATGCCATCGAGCCACTCTCGATGACAGCCTCGATATCATCTGAAAGTCTCTCGATGATATCGACAGGACCAAAAACTGTCCAGCAACCAGCAGTGAAAAATCCTGCAATTATTGATGATATCGAAACCTGTTCGATTTCATCGATCCCAACAATGAGAAGAAAATTCCCATCAAATCTCCCACTTTTCGACTCAGGAGGAGTTCACCTTCTTCAAGCCAGCCTGGTTTCTACAAACCTCAAGCTTACCCTTGAACAAATCCTTAGTCATCATGTCTGACCCATTATCGTCCATGTGGACCTTCTCAAGCTGTAACACCTTCAAATATCCCTAATCCAGTGATATTGAACCTCTATGTGCTTCGACTTGGAGTGCTGACTTGGATTCTTGCTCAAGTGTATAACACTTTGACTATCGCAATAGACCACGTGCTGCTCCTGTTTCAAGCTAAGTTCCTGTAGGAACCTCTTCATCCAAAGCATCTCTTTACATGCCTCTGTGACTGCAATGTACTCGGCCTCTGTCGTCGACAATGTTACGACCTTCTGTAGCTTGCTCTGCCTAGAAACCGCTCTCCTTGCAAACGTGAACATGAACCCCGATGTAGACTTCCTGGAGTCTATGTCGCCTGCCATATCTGCATCTGTGTAGCCCTCTAACACAGGTTTTCCGTCACCATATGTAGACACTGAAAAATCGGCGTCCACGTTGTTGCGTTGTTGCTGTAAAATGTTGGTGTTGTGGTGATGCTGGGGGTAATTAAGCTGACTTGTGATTGTTGGAGTCGCCACTAGCCGAATAATCTCAGAATCCCGCGGTCGGCTAGAACCACGGAATACGTAAGGTTGGAGAAATTCGAAGACTCCCCTACCTTAGATTGACTCCTGGTCTGCGATCTGGGATTCCGGGTAAGGGACCTTGGTTACAAAGAGGGAAGGTGTTAGGCACCCTCTCTGCCCGTACAAATGTACAGTCTCAACTTAGTGTGGCAAAATAATCTCAAGGGATAATGATGATGCTACGGTCATGATGGGACTAGTCACACGTGGATTTCTGATGTAGCAAGATCCGAGATTTCGGCAGGCTACAGAGCATACGTCCGACAATGTGTCTAGAGGGCGGATGTGATGATGCTTATGCAAAGAGATAAGAAAAGTGGACTAGATCACTAGGAATTTCTGATGTGACAGGATCCGATGTACGGCAAGTCACAGAGCATACGTCCACTAGAGATCTAGAGAAGCAAAGGGGTTGAGAAGGGAGTAGATGTCATGATGAATGCTTGTAGGGTGATGGATCTTTGGCTTGATTCTTGGGTAGACTAAGACATAGACTGAACCATGATCACACTGGGTTAGGCTTATAGGTTGGAAGTGTTGAGAGGAGGGCTAGGGGGTGGCTGGAAAAATCAGAATCTTGAGGGCTTGGGGGCTCCTTCCCTTTTCCTCACTCTCTTCCTCACTCACTCTCTCTCCCTCACTCTTTCTCTCTCACTTTCTCCCTCCCTTGGTGGTTTCTTCATGGGTGAAAATGAAAGGGGAGAGGGCTATTTATAGCCCTTTCCAATGGTTTTTTGGTAAATAGAGGACAAGAGGAGGGTAAAGGTGATGTGGCATGGGGTGATTGGAGGAGAGGAGAGAGATGTCACGTGGCGTGCTCTCATTGGCTAAAGGGGCTGGTAAAACAGTAAATAGTGAGGATGAGGGGGGTAAATGTATGAGAGAGTTGACTTTGGATGCTGAGACAACTGTCCCTGCTCCGGCTGCACGCGGCGGAACTCCGAGTACCACCGACGGTAATCCGACAACCACCGGCGGTAGTCCGACTACCGCCCGGACCTGGTTGAGTCCGGAACTCGTGTGACTGGCTCCGTGCGCATTTTCTGGGAGGAAGCGGTAATTTGACTACCGCCGGCGGTAGTCAAAATACCACTTCGGTACGGCTTCCCTCGAAATTCATCTGGTGAGTCATTTTTTGGGTCCTTAGAGTGAAACAAAGTTCCTTTTGGATATTTGGCCCAAAATGGCTTGAAGTCGGCTCGATTGTTATCCGAAAATGATTCGAGAAATAGGTCGCTTTTAGACATGGTCTGGATTGAATGATGATTCATGATAGCTCAGGTTAGGATTAGGGTTAGGTTTAGGATATGATCATGGTTCTCGGATTGTCTTAACAAAATCAAGATATTAGCCTGGGTGGGGTGTCTACACCATAGCATAAGCTCAAACTGGATGAGCCTCTTAGATACCGCAGTATCCACTTCACCATATCGTAGGTGTGATTCTTATGCAAGGATCTCATCTCCTCTTGCATAGCTCTCAACCACTCCCCCTTATGCTCATCGGCTAGGGCCTCAGAATAATCTTCTGACTCTCCCCCATCAGTGAGCATAATGTACTCATGCGGCGAGTATCTCTTGGACGGCTGTCTGTCCCTAGATGACCTCTTCACCTGTGGCTCAACAGGTGGATCAAGTGGGGGCTGCTCCCCTGGTCCATCCTCTATAGGAACTCCCTCGTCCTCTGCACCTTGCTGTACTCCCCCGTCATCAGGCACCACGGGAGAAATAATCGGATCCATGTCCTTTAGCTCACCTGAACTAGGCTGGTTTTTCTCTGGCTTACCAATGTCTTCTATACACTGATCTTCAAAGAAAACCACATCTCTGCTCCTGACGAGCTTCCTCTCGGTCGGATCCCACAATCTGTAACCGAATTTTTCATCACCGTACCCTAAGAATACACACTGTCTGATTTTCATATCGAGCTTGGACCTCTCATCCTTTGGTACGTGAATGGATGTTCTGCATTCAAACACCCTGAGATGACTGTACGATGGATCATGTTCAGTCCACAACTTCTCAGGTACTTCTCCATTCAATGGAGCTGATGGAGACCTGTTTATCAAATACACCGCCGTGTGCATTGCTTCTCCCCAGAACATCTTGGGCAACTTCGCATAGGATAACATGCATTTGATTCTCTCTACAATGGTGCGATTCATTCGCTCAGCTACACCATTATGTTGGGGGGTCTTGGGAACCGTCTGTTCATGCCGTATACCCAGGGACTTGTAGTATTCATGAAAGTCGTCAATGTATTCACCACCATTGTCAGTGCGGATGCACTTCAATGATCTACATGTCTCTCTCTCGACCATAGCATGAAACAATTTAAACACACCAAAGACCTCGTCCTTGGATTTTAAAGCATAAACCTAAACCCTCCTAGATGCATCATCTATAAAAGTAACAAAATACAATGCCCCACCTAAGGTTTTTGTCCTCATAGGACCACAAACATCAGAATAAACTAAATCTAATGCATGCACTTTGTTAACATGAGAAGAGTTTTAACAAATGAAACTCTATGTTGTTTCCCTGATAAACAATCAAGACAGGTTTTGAGAGGTGTACCTGTCACGTTTGGAAGGAGCCGCTTCCTTGCTAGTAATTGAAGCCCTTTTTCACTCATGTGGCCTAGACGCCTGTGCCACATGTCAATAGCTGAATCTTCCGTTGCGTTCAACCCACCCTTGCACATACTGACACTTGCCTTGTAAAGGGTACAACACTTCTTTCCTCTAGCTGTGATCAACGAACCCTTGATGAGCTTCCAGTGCCCACCAGCAAACCGGCTTTCATAACGATCATCATCCAATCTTCCCGTTGACATCAAGTTAAGGAGAAGGTTTGGGATATGTCTCACATCCCTGAGAACCAATGTGCAACCCACATTGGTCTTCACACAAATATCACTGACTCCCACGATCTTCGATACGCCAGAATTTCTCATCTTCACAATCCCATAGTCACCAGACTTGTAGCTTGTGAAGAAGTCTCTGCGTGGAGTCGCATGAAACGAAGCTCCCGAGTCAATCACCCAGTCGGTGTCCTGACTCGTAGCCGTGAGACATACATCATGATCTGCAGAAAGAATAACTACAACATCGCCATCTGAAGCGATCGCAGTGAAATCTGATTCATCTTCCTTCCCTTTTCCTTTCTTGTCATTTTTCTTACCACGACATTCATGCTTGTAGTGGCCCTTCTTGCCACATTTCTAACAATCAACATCTTTTCTGTTACTCGACTTGCCTCTTGATTTATCTCGGGCCTTCCCACCCTTCCTGTTTTTTTCTCTCCCCCGTTCTTGTGTTATAAGGGCCTCTTGCTGAGTAGACCCCTGAGACTTTCTCCTTGTTTCCTCATTGAAGAGACAACTGGTTAGCTATTCCATGGATATCTTTCCGTCTGGGGCGGAGTTACTTAGAGACACCACCAATGTCTCCCAACTGTCAGGCAATGAACTAAGCAATAGTAAAGCCTGCAATTCATCATCCAGGACCATCTTCATAGAGGAGAGTTGATTCACTATATTGCTGACCTCATTCATGTGCTTGGCCACAGAACCACCATCCTTGAACTTGAGATTCATAAGTCGCCTTATCAGAAAAATCTTATTATCGACTATCTTCCTCTCATACAGCCCTTGTAATTTCAGCCATAGGATAGCGGCTGAGGTTTCTGTAGACACATGGTGGAACACTGAATCATCCAACCATTGTCTAACAAACCCCACCGCCTTCCGGTCCATCTTCTTCTAATCATCATCAGACATATCCTTGAATTTTGCTGATATGCCTAAAATTAGAGAATATAGGTCTTTGCAATAAAGTAAGTCCTCCATCTTAGCCTTCCATATGGTCTAGTTAGAACCATTGAGGCTGATCATCCTTGATGAGCCACCTTCCTTAATTCAAAACCGATCTTACCCATTTATTGAACTTAGCTCTAATACCACTTTATTGGGGGCCTTGCACAAAACCTTAGGATCTAGCCTCCCGAAACAAACCATAATTATGGAATAATAATGCAATGAACTAAATCAAAACATAAACCACACCACACCAGGGATTTTTACGTGGAAAACCCTCAAAGATGTAAAAACCACGGGACCTCGTTCAGATCAACAATCCACTATAAAGCAGAACGTTACAACCGATCACAAGCACACACCACTTGGATCAAACCATCTTCACTCACGCAGGAGTGGATAAACAAAAAAGAATAAGAGAAAAATGGAGAGATCTCACCGATGACGAGGACGTAGAAGCGCTGAGATGTGGACTGCGAAGTAGATCACCTCTATGAGCAGAATCTCCCTTCTACAAGCTTTCTCTCTCTCTTTCTCTCTCTCTCTCTCTCTCACCTTTTGATAGCCTTAAGTCCTCCTAGAAAACCTTTAGAAAACTTAGAATGCCCTGAAATTACACCCCAATCCCGCATACACCCCTTTATATAAGAATAGAAGAGGTAGAATCCAAATAGGAAACAAAATCCGCAAAATCCGCGTTTCCGCAATCGCATCTGCGGAACTCGTCGATGATATCGAAGGTCTCTCGATAACAACTTCGATATCATCTGAAGGTCTCTCGACGATATCGAAACGGGACAGAAACTGTCCAGCGACCAAGGGTGGAAATTCCAACAATTATCGATGCCATCGAGCCACTCTTGATGACAGCCTCGATATCATCTGAAAGTCTCTCGATGATATCAACAGGACCAAAAACTGTCTAGCAACCAGCAGTGAAAAATCCTGTAATTATCGATGATATCGAAACCTGTTCGATTTCATCGATCCCAACAATGAGGAGAAAATCCTCATCAATTTACTCTACTCCTAAGGTATTATAGCAGGGGCTACTGTGTAGTAGCTATCTATGCTACAACCAGGCTATGTTAAGCTAAGATAAATAAAAAGAAAGATGTAAAGTAGATGATATGTTTGGCATGGGCCCTCGAGCTATTTTTTGTGTGCTTCTTTTACAGCTTGTCAAGGTAGTAAAACTCTTCAATGGGCTTCCTTACTGCTTCTGCATCCTTCACACTCACATCACGATTCAAGATATGGGAATCTCCTTGATTGATTCGGAACCATTGGCTTGCATTAAAGAAATGACTTTAGCCAGAGTTGGACTTGCTGGCTTCTCGGATCTTCTTCCTGTAGTTGACCCTTTGTGAAGAACTTCGTAGCCTACTAAAGATCGAGTATTAGACCACTAAAGTTCTTCTAATGAAGACAACTAGGCCAAGATCAAGAAACCTTAAGGGTTGGTCCTAGATCGATCATGGGTACTCAACGTCTTTGCTGGTGGCCCACCTTGTCCAGTTTTGAGGTGTTGGGCGGTTCAGATCAAGTGATGAGGACATCACTTCATGTACCCCTTTACGTACGTATCAAAGGAGGAGGCGGGTTGCACCGATTTCTTTATGACTAGGCGAGTACCCATGATCATGTTGAAGACCCCATATGCATGTGTGAGCATTTGGAATAACCCACAATGGGGATGATGCACATGGGTTGTTTTATGGAGTGATTTTGACTGTTAGATTTGAAGGGACGTGACGATCGGGGGGGGGGGGGGGGGGGGGGGGGGGGGGGGGGGGGTGGTCGTGTGTAACCTCCATTACTGGTTTTGGAGGAAAAATAAAAAAGAACGAGAGAAAGCTCCTGTTTTCTTCTCCATGTTCATGTGATGCGAAGCTTCAGTGGGCTTAGGTACCCTTTTGGTGAATTTCTTTTTTCTATTTGCAATGTTTCCTCAGTCAATCTTATGCTAATTTTGAGAATTTGCTACGATCATGTGAAGAATTATATGCGATTTTAAGTGGGGTGTCTACAATAGTACAAGCATATGATTGGGAGATAAAATGTGCAAAAAAAATAAATAAAAAAAAATAAAAAAAAAAAATAAAAAATCTTCTTAAGAAGTGGGTGGCATTGCCCATGTATTTTTAGTGAAATTAGTGTTGGCACGGCCAAAGGCATGCAAAAGTTTCGCTGGTGCGACTCTAGGACCAGAGCAAAAGTAACATTGGTGTGGACTGATGGCACAGAACATGCCTAAGCCCGTGCAAGTCATTAACACATGAACCAACCTAATCCCATATTCTGTCACGCCATCAATCACTCCTCTTGGAGTGATGCAAATGCACATGGCATGATTATCAGCCAAAATAAAAAATAAAAAAATGACACATTATTATCAAGTTCCCAAGAACTCTGTAAATACCCTATATAAGCATTTCCATTAAGAAACTTTTCCATCATAATCCTCCTTTCCTCACTCTCATATGCTATCTTTCACTAATTTCCCTCTTTTAAGATTGTGCAGCCTTTTCAAGGAAAATTCCTAGATTTCTCTATTTGATGAGCGCCAACTTCCAAGGTAATGGGAAAGTCATGCTAAGACCATTGAGGCTACATTTTTCTTATTTGGCCAATATCTCTAGCTGGCATGTTGTCCAACTAGCTGGCGCTGCCACACCATCACTAACGAAAAAACTATTTGATTTCTCTATTTATCTTTGTAATTTATCTTCAGACATTTTCATGATTCTTATAATGGTCACTCTCATGCTGATCTAAATATACTACTAAGAGAGATATTCTCGATTCTCTAATCCTCTATCTAGTACAAATCTTTGAACATCTTCCATATACATATATCCAATATAGTGCTTTAGTACTATTCTTTTAATATGCAATAACATGTTCTCCCATACAAATATAATGTTACACTCCTTGTCTAAGAGACTTACATGCGCAAAACATACATCCATTTATCTCGAATCTGTAACACCATCATAAGATATGTGTTGAAAAGGAAAACACTAATAAAAGTTCTTACCCTTGTGTCTCACCAAGCAAGGAGGCTACATTGCCTGAACTATAGATCACAAGATGCTTCTGAAATGGGAATGTGGATTATACGTGAATCCAAATCCTCCCAAATTCAGGGGGCCAAATACTGAAAAATCCTCCATTTCTTCCCAACTACATGCTGCGACGTCACTCAAATACGCTCATATACAGGCTGCTAAATCATGTGATGATGCCCACCTGAGTCTTGGAATGGTTGATTTTTGGGGTGTTCATTCATCTTAGTGCAGTGGACCGGCCTCATTAATAAAATAGGGAAAGAAAAAAAAAAAAAAGGCAAATGGGTCCAGCTGCACTAGCCTTTCTTCTTGTATCCAATTGGATCACTAATTTAAGGGTGTGTATAGTGGTCACTTACCTTTAGTTTTAATACATTACAATGGCGATTAAAGAGGTCATTGGGAAAACACGTGTTGATACAGATAATATGTGTTTTTATCTTGTGGGTCCCACCAAAAGCATGTCCTGGCCTAAAAGTCAGGCTAATCCACTGATCAGGCAGGCCGTGTGCATGAGAAGAAATGGACGGTTGGGGGAAAAGGATGCCCACCTGTCTGTAGTACTCAACTTACAAGCACATGATCTGATGAGTGGACACCAGGGGGCATCTTCACGGTTTGCCCCACCTAAAGAATTGCCTACCTACTGTGGGTCATCCTGCTTCGAGACATCATAATATCCTCATGCATCATAATGCAAATAGTATCCTGATGGATCTATTTTCTCTAAGCATAACCCATGTTTTAGCGATTGAGAACGTTGACACGAGGGGCACTCATTACTGCAGTATGTGCAATTTTTTCAAATTGGATAATTCTATTTATTCAAAATGGTAGAAAACGAAAAGAAAAATAAAAATGTAATGATTATTCAATGAAGATTTTTCATAAATTTCATGAATGTTATTGAAAGTTGAATCCTAATGAATTTAATTTATTTTTAAGGAGTCATTTTTTGAATAGCAAGTAAAATTCTAATATTTGTATATATATATATATATATATATATATATATATATATATATATATATATATATATATATATATATATATAATAAGTACCTGGTATCTTAACTAGAGAAATTGACTATGAAAGGATAATAATGCACTCATAAATTGTGAGAAATTGCATTACTACATGTTTCAAATTAGAGTATCAATTGGACAGTTAAAAATGAAAACTATCAAATAGTTCTATTTCAAAAAACAGTTGTCTACCAATTTAGAGGGTAGGATTGTTCAACCAATCTGACTTTTAGATGCTATCTTAGCTAGCTACAATGGTTTCCACAGCGTGAATGTGTCGGGTGTGTGTGCGTGGTAAAAAAAAAAAAAATTAAATTAAATTAAATTAAAGCTACAATGGTTCCACAATGTAGTGGGTTTAGTTTGAATTAATATATATGCCATGTGTACCATTTCTATATGCCTATTGGTATTTTACTATCTAAGCATAGTAAAATGTCCCATTATTAGAAAAATATTGCTTAGGGTTATTTTATTTTCATTTTCTGCAATTCAAACAAATCATAAATTATTTATTGGTAGGCCACTGATAGAAGAAATAAAATCATGTTGTCTAGGAAGCTGTTTAGGTGTCCAGTTCCTGCAGAAGAGCGATCAGGATCCCCATATCAATGGCCCTAAATACAGACATTAGATAGATTGATAAGTTTACTTAAATACATTGAAACAACCCAATGAATTTCTTACCGAATTGGGTTTTATGCATTCATACAGTAGAGCTGATAATCATTCCCATCAACAGTAACTTTTGATATTTTTCTCATCTCATCACATCACTTATAAAAAACAACAGAGTAGACAGTCGCATGATGACAACAGCACCCCTTAGTGCTAAGGTGGGTCCTCTCATGACCCATTTTAAACAAAGAAAAAGAAGAAAAAGGAGAGAAATGCTGAAGGAATCCGCACCAGGAGACCTTGAAGAAGTGATTCGCAGTACAAATGCCAGTCTGGCTCACATGTACAAGATCTATGCCGCTCATTAGGTGGTCCACTCATCATGTGTGGAGATCTACACAGCACTGACAGAGAAAAGATCACCTACGCACCTCTGCTCATATATATAACCCTTTTCACACCCATAATACCAGCTGTCGGATTAGAAAAACGACAGAGATACCCACAAGTCTGGCCGTGCGGTGAGAGAGACTTGCTGGGTGATATTTCCCTCTCTTTCTGACTCAACCAGATTCCACCAAGACTCAGAAAAACTCAAATCTAGTCACGACTCAGTCAAAAGTTGAGAAAAACTCAACTTGACTAAAGAAAACGCAGCAAAACTCGATAAAACTCGACTATACTCGCAAAAACTCATCACTATTTATACTCTTTAAAATTTTAAATATTACTCAAAAACTCGGAGGAGTTTTTTAGAGAACTCAACCGAGTTGAGTTGACTCGACTCAACTGGGTTTTGATTTTTTGTGCTTTCCATGAGAGGGATCCATCTGAATTTGAGGCCAGAGAGTGTTCACAGCGTGAACCTTCTGATGAATGATGAGTGGCTCAGATCTCGCACGTATGAACCACACTAGTACATGTGATTTTAACAAAATCTCGCTGGTGGAAGAACAAGAAAAAAGCATCTCTCACCATCCAAAAAACAAGAAAAAACATAAACTAAGAAACAAGAAAAACACCTTATGTTGGTTTCAAATCTTGAAACATAGAGGCCCACCTGATCTCCTCCACACCGCCCGTCGACCAACACGGATCGTCGCAAGCTTCATCCTCCTTCCCAGATCATGAACAACCGGGCTCACCCACCAACGATGGGTGGCCCACCTACAACCACGCTCCCATCAGTGATCATCAAGCTCGCTTGTTTGACCATCATCATCCTCTTATTCCTCTTCAACAGTGCTCCTCTCCACCGTTTCCCATATGCCTTTGTCGGTACGACGATGATTGCCGAGTCGTTGCGGTGGAGCCATGCATGGATGCACTTAGCCAAACACCTCTTTGTCTTCTTGATCATTGTAAGGAGCCTCGACATCGGCCGCGGGCGCCGACCGCTCTCCTTCTCAACGAGCTTGATGATTTCTAGCCTGTGTTTGGCGATGGAGACGCCTATGCTTTGCAGGAATTCATGGTTGAAGTATGTGATGTCCTCTTCCTCGAGCTCGTTGTGGGCGAAGGCAAGGCCGTACTCGTAAACAAGCGATGGCTCGAGGCCTGTTTTCGATAGCCATGAGAACCAGTCCATGGTCATGTATGTGGATGGATGTGATGGAGGGTTGAGATGTATTTATAGGTATGTGGAGGAGAAGAGAGATAGGGGTGGAGAAGGAGGGGAGAGTGTGGGAGGAAAGGTGTTAGTGTTTGGTGGGCCAAACTTGATATGGGTTGCTATCTGCTTTTTGAAATGGAGGGTCGTTGAGAGTGACAAAAACAAATGAATGATGGGCCCACATTGCTTTCAAGGTGGATTACTGCAATGAAAATGAAATCTCGAGAGTTTTTCTCTTTCTCACAAAGAATGGTTGGTGATCTTGAGCGAGTAATATACTTTTGTGGCGGTTCCCTCTCACGGTGGGGACGTGGCACATTTGAGAAAAATACAATCCATTCATCAGGTGGGTCCCACATAGTAGATACCTTAGCTTGAAAATCAGGTCGGTTTGCTTTCAAAAAAAAAAAAAGAAAAAAAAGAGGCGGTTTGACTGATGACCCCAACATCAGCCAGCCAGCTAGCTTGTGTCAAAAGTCGGTGGGCCCCACCATAATGTATTTGTTTTATCCACGCCGTACATCGAATTTTCCAACTCACTTTAGGGTATAAAACGAAAATTGAGGCAAATCCAGATCTCAATTTGACCACACCACAAGAAAACAGAACTTATTGAATATCCACCATTAAAAACTTCCTAGGACCCTGTAATATTTATTTGCCATCCAACCTGCTGAAAAGGTCACAAAGACCTAAATGAAGGGAAAATAGAAATATCATCTTAATACAAAGCTTCTATAGCCCCTATGTAGTTTTCAACAATAAGCGTTTAATCCCCACTGTTTCCTGTGCTGTGGTCCACCTAAGGTCTAGATTTACCTTATTTTTCGGCTCATGACAAAATGATATGAAAAAAATGGATAGACGGAGTGGATAAAATAAAAACATCATCATGGGGCCCACAGATCTTTGACATCTGCTAGCTTACTGTGTTGGGTTCACCAGCGAAACCGCAACCGTAGAAAAAAGAAATGGACCGAAAAGCAGTCTACCATTCAACGCATTGGTGGAAGTGATCCAAATCAACCTTTGCTTTTGGAACGTGGACTTCTTAGGCATGTGTTACGGACCGTTAATTTACAAATAAATACCAGGACAGGATCATCAGAGTCGAGAAATCTAAACCTATAAACCATTCACAGAGGGGCCTACATTAATTATGAAAGGTCAGGATTATGCTGATGTCAAGTACGTGGCTCAATCTAGACCAAGAGTTACATAACCGACTTTTCAGTTTGAGAGTAGTGATATTTTTCTCTGGCATATGCTACGGGAAATTACATCCACAAAGCATCGGAAATGAAAGGGGTAGGCTCCAATATCTGTAGGCCACACCTCTGCCTGTCTGGTTACCATCAAAGTTCTGTTGCGACCGATCATTTGGACGCATCTGTGGAAACCAAGGGCATTGATAAACTTGTACGGATGGTAACATACCATGCACTTGTACAAATTAGACAAAATATCAAGGGAAACTCGCGCACAAATTACAAGGACTGAACAGCCGATTTGGAGCACACACGTACTGATTAGCAGAATTGTGCGAGTCTCTACCCGTTCATCAGATGGGGCCATGGTCAGCATACCCTGGCACAAAAATAATAAGGGTACGTTCCTGTCATCGAGCGTGGTGGACGCGGATTGCTTAATGATAATGATACCGCCATGCTGCTCTGTGGGCCCCACCATATTGCCCATCCATTTTGGTCCATCATTTTAGGGTATCAGCCCAAAAATGATTCAGATCTAAATATTATAAGTGGACCACACGACAGAAAAAGTGGTGATTGAATGTTCTTCGTTATAAACATCTTGGAGGCCACAAAGTTTTATATCAAGATGGTATCTATGTTTTACCTTCATTTAGATTTATGTGTCCAAATAGATAAATTGGGTGAAAAATAATTATTACAATGGGCCCTAGAGATTTTTAAAGGTGGCTATTCAATCACCACTGGTTTCCTATGATGTGGTCCATTTAAGATTTGGATCTGCCTCATTTTTTTAATCCATGACCTAAAATAATGATTCAAACTGAATGAATGGCATGGATAAAAGGAAGTGGATTGCGTAGTGAGTAACTCAGTACGCTTAGGGTCCACCATGATTTATATATTTTATCCACTCCGGAGTAAACTCTGTGGGGTCTACCATGATTTATATATTTTATCCACTCCTTTCGTACATATTAACAGATAATTTTAAGGGTTGAACCTAAAAATGAAGCATATCAAAGCTCAAATGGACCACAACATGGGAAACAATGTGAATTGAACATTATTGTTGAAAAATTCTTGAGGGCTACTGAAGTTTTGGATTAATCTTATATTTACGTTTTCTCTTAATCCATGTTTTTTGGATCTTATGAACAGGTTGGATGATAAATAAAAATCACTGCAGGGCCTAGCAAGGTTTCAACAATGGAAATCATTATTCGCACTATTTTCTGTGCTATGGTCCACTTGAGTTTTGTATGTGCATCAATTTTGATTTCAACCTCTTAAATTATATGGAAAAATGGATGGATGGCATAGATAAACCACAAACATTTACTGTGTGCCTAACAGAGTTTACTCAGTACTATAAGAGTGTACTGAGTAATTCAGTACGCAATCCGATTTCTGGATGAAATACATACATCGATCCGAAATGTATGGATTCCGCAACCAAGCGTGCTTCACGTTTACGTGATAAAATGAAAACCTAGAAAAGGAAAGACCACTTGTCTGTCAAGAAAATTATTACCATAGACCCCACCTTTTATCTATCGTCTTTCACAAAGGATCCAAAACTTACTTTCCTAACTTAGACTTTGCATGGACAAAATAAGCATTTGAGGATGAAAATACCCTTGCTTTCCAAAGTAAATTTTCGTTTATGTGGACCTATGGATACGAATTATAGCCGTAGCCGGATACGAATTATAGCCGTAGCCACGGGTAGCATAAGCAGAGGTATATTCCTCCTCAAATGCCTTGTCATTACATGTAAAGTCTAAATTGAGAAGGTAAGTTTTGGATTCTTCACAAGAGACACTGGATAAAAGGTGGAGTCTACAGTGGTAATTTTCTCCTTGTCTGTCCGAAGGGAAACCGAGGTCGGTATTAAATTTACTTGGCAAAGTTCTGTTGGTCCCCTATGATGTATGTGTTATATCCACACCGTCCATCTATTTTTCTAGATCATTTTAAGCCCCATGAATTTAAAATGAACCAGATCCTAAGATCAAGTGGTCCACACCACATAAAGAAGTGGAAACAATGACAGCCACCATTGAAACCTTTTAATGGCCCACCATTATGCTTATTCGCCATCTAAGGTTGGATGAAGGGAAAAACACAAATATAAGCTTGATTCAAAATATCGACAATACCCGTTAAGGTTTTTGATGGATATAATATGCAGCTAACGGTGCTGTGTTTTACACTGTGACCCGAGAGCTTCTTCTTGCGTAAACGGGTGAGCCGATAACGTGCTACCGGGCTAACACCCCTGAGTGGTGTAGCCCACATACATTTAGGTTTTCTTAATGTTTTGGATAACGCACTAAAATGATCTGAAATAACGGATGGGCGGCGTGGATATACTACACATTCATCAAGGTGGGTCCCAAACGGTAAGGATAACCACCTACCAACGTATCAACCGGGTAACACCTAATCCGCTCACCTACACGGGTCCTCCTTGACGAGCGGACGAGCCTGGTGTTTGGCCAATTTCTCGCGCGAATACCCTTGAAAATATCGTCGATACTCAAAACCATACCAGGAATGGAATCGTAGCCTGAAAGGAAGGATTCCTTACGAAAGTTTCGCGGCAATCACGCCATGGGAAAAGAATAGATGGTCTACTGGACCCCACCTCTTTTGTAACATTCTTCTATGGACCAACGCTGATATACAGGTCGGTGCATCATCCCCAGTTAATGTACACGTGCCAAACATCTCTACTGTTCTGAAAAGTTGTTCTGGTGGACCACCACGTACATGAGCCAAATACCAAAGGTAAGAGGATCTTACCATGGCAGAAATCTGATTACTATCAAGTAAAACCAACGGTTAGAACAGCAGTCCATATTCAACAACGACAGGATGGCACCAGAATTGTCAAATCATGGCTAGTTTTGGGAAATAGCGTATCCCTAAATTGGTCCACCAAATCAACGGTCCTGATCACCATATATGTTTTCCCCAGTGTGCCGTAAGAAAGGTAGTGCACGAAACTTATATGCACCAAAGCTGCATGTTAGCGCCCCTCTTACCGTGTGTAGCGGGCTTAAATTCACTGAAATTTCAAACCCGCAATCCTTTTGGGGTAGACTTCTGTCCGTAGATTAGAGATAGGTTTCAGACAAGAAAAGCAATGTCTTTTACCTTCGCCAACTAACCAACACTGTTCACTCACGAGAGGGCTTTTTGGAGTCTTACTTCGTACTTTGGAACACAGCACCGATGTCGGTACTGTTGACGTGGCAAACTTCTATGGGCTCCATCATCATGTATGTGTTATATCCATACCGTCCATCCATTTTGGCAGATCATTCTATGTAAACCTCAAAATGAGGCTGATCCAAAGCTGAAGTGGACCACACCACAATACACATTAAGGATTGAATGCTTATCATTGAAAACTTCTTAGGGCCAAAGAAGTTTTGGATCAAGCTGATATTTCTTTCCCTTCGTTCAGGTCTGTGTGGACTTACGAAGAGGTTGGATGGCTAATAAAGATCAGGTGGCACTAAGATGATTTCACGGTGGGCATCATTGTTCCACTGCTTTTTGTGGTGTGGTCCATATGAGCTTTGGATCTTGCTGATTTTTTGGGCCATGAGCTTAAATGATCTGGAAAAATGTATGGACGGTGTAGATATAATACGTACATCGTAGTGAGGCTCACAGAACTTTGCCACGTCAATACAGCACAGAAGTCGGTGCTGTGTTGTACACTAAGCAATCAGAGTCCAGCTCAACTGGTCCTGCTCCTTGTCACAACCTTGGTGTTCCCACTTTTGACGTCAAAATCACATGCGTGTACCATGTGCACAAGATCCATGGTAATGGAAGCGGATTGGCTGGTGTTCCTCACATCAGCCTGCTGCAGCAACGTGTCCTGCAAATACGATCACCGACGCTCCTCGAGCTCCGAGTTGTACGAATGGTTCAAAGGAGATCAAAGTTGTATGGGCTGATGTTTTTATTATATCCACACCGTTCATCTATTTTTAGAGATCATTTTAATGCATTATCCAAAAAAATTAATCATATCGAAAAATCATCTCGACTACACCATAAATAGCAGTGAAAATAATAATTTTCACCGTCAAAAAATTTGTAGCCCCATAACATTTATTTTAAATCCAATCCGTTCATTTGGTCAAAAATACCTTAATGAAGAGGGAAAAAAATAATTCATATTGATGCAAAACTTCCGTGACGCTATTCAATGGTAGATGTTCAATCCCCCACTGGTTTTTGTAGTGCAGTTCACTTGATAGTTAGGTCTATCTTATTTTTCATCTTAAGCTTGCGAAATGGATGGACGGTTTGGATATGACACATGCCTCATGATCAAACTCACGGAACTTGCTGAAGTGAATACAGCAACTATGTAGATCGTGTGAGGTACACTAGCCAATCCGCTTCCCATGGTAATCCTCCTGTGACCTGGCCAGAGTTCCCACCAAGATTATCATCATGCCAGCCACCGTCCATCCAACGGATCGTTGTGTCGTTCATAAGGAGGCGTTTGGCGCACGGTATAAGTTGGATTAGGTGGGTTATAATTACATAACATTCCGTGCAATTGCATCTAGCATTCAGAGAGGATGACAGAAAAGTTGGGGTTCGGTGAGATAGAATTGCATTTGGTCCCATGCAGAATTTAAGTGGATTTTGAAATCCACTAACACATGTGAGCCCCACACTAATGTATGCATTTATCCATGCCATCCAATTATATACACCATTTACAAGTGACATTCTGGTTACATATATGTGCAAACAAACTACATTAGTTGTGAATTTGGTTTGTTGATTACAATTCCATGGTCTACCAAATATGATTTTGTTTAATCCCGTGTTTTCTTGTAGCAAAACTTTTATCCCAGATGTGGGATTGGATGACTAGAATGCCATGGTATTTCCAGAAATGTAATCATTGTGCAATAATAATATCAGTCCCGTCTAATACCAATTCAATACCATTCAATTCCACGGACCAAACAACACTGAATCTCATGTCCTACCATGAATAGCCCAGTCATGATCGTACAATCGTAATGAAATGGCCCATTATGATTATGGGTTGCCAATACGGGTGAGTCGGATGTGATTCACCGAAGTCAACTTGGACTTGATCGAGTCAAATCCGTTGCGGCACCTCATTTGAGCATTGCAAAAAATATCTGATCAGGTTAGTTGTTAGGGCTATAACTTGGGTTGGGATTCAACCCGAACCCAATTGAGCCGACCTGGATTGGGACTTCGGTTGAGTCAAGATGTCAAGGTGCTCGGACGGGTTGGGTTGACCAATTTCTGGTTAGGTTAGGTTAGGTTGGGAATAATTGTGTATTTCGGTTGAGTTGGGTCACGTATGTCGAATACATAGGAATTCAGGTTGGACATCTTTGGTTGAAAATTGGGGTAAGGTTAGATTGCAGGTTGAGTCTTCTCTACCGCTCTCTTTCTCGGCTCTCAACACCAAAGAGTCATAATATTGGGTAAATTAAAATGCACATCAGCTCTGTGAGATCATGTTTACTATTGGGAAGAAAAATAGTTAAGTTGGATAGGTTGTAACAGCCCATGCTCACACTGTATGATATTGTCTGCTCTGGACACAACCCGCACGGTTTTGTTATCGGGATTTCCCCCAAAAGACCTTATACAGTATAGGGTGACAACTCCACATATAACCACCACAACTTCAGATGACACTTCCGATGTGGGACAAAGTTTCACCTTCACTGTGTGCATAATAGCCTGCCAGCACAGTAGCCTGCCAGCCACACAGTATCCTGCCAGCCATCTTGGGACCCACCCACATGTGCGCCCCCCCACGTGTGCCCGCCCACATGTGGCCACAGGTGACGGGGCGTCACATAGGTCAACTTATAGAATGGACTAACTCTACTAAACGGCACGGACCCTTTTTGGTACCAGAACCCTAGGGGATATCTACGTCTAAAAACAGGCCGAGTTCCTAGAGGAATGATGCAACTGTAAGGACACTCAAAGAGGAGGCAACCGTAAGTCTACTCAAATGACCAATTGTCGACCTACCTATAGGTCGGCCATAGCTCGGCCATAGGTCGATTATAGGTCTGCCATAGTCCGATTGAAGCTTGACCAGAGCTCGGTTATAGGTTGGGATGACCTCCGAGAGAAGACATATGCCAATTCCATAAAGAACTCGGTAAACAACCTATCCTCGAATGATAATCAGAAGATCCCTCCAACAGCCCAAAGATCTCTCTCAAGATTTTCGGAAGATCAGATCGGATCTCGAAAACTTTGGGATTCCATAGGAATCCTGAACGGGATTCATCTCTGGAGTATCAGGTGTTCACACCCCAAGTATAGGGTTGTGATGTAGTAATAAACTCGATAAGACCGAGGTCGAATCCACAGGGACTGAACCTTGTACGTAATCTGAAAATGACCAGAACTAGAACTAGAATAAGATGAAATCAAATCAAGTGAATATGAGGGTATAATGGTGAAATAGGAAACTAAAATTTAGAGAAATCAAAGGTAGGAAACTAGGGATTCAGAGGATCCACTTGTAAAGATCAGGGAGATCTACGCTTGATTCATAAACTCAACTGGACTTCGAGTCCCATCTTCATCCAGTTGGGAAGATATATCACTAAAGCACAATCTGAACTTCCTTTGATCTAGTTTTCAAAGAGATGAAAGGTATGAGAATTAGAGTTGATTCCATCACAAAACCATTGCCCATTAGACAAAGCAAACAACATAATTTTAAACCAATCCACATCCAATCTAAGGAATTTATGAACATTGGGAAGGGTTCCGTCATCCAACCATGCCCAAGAGATGATGGTGAACAACAGGGTTCCCAAATTCACAAACCCTATAATGCTAAGAACATGCTCAAAGCTATC